>CM019693.1:54593248-54657613 GCA_009760885.1 Achatina immaculata
AAATATCCTTGGATTCCATTTTGTGTGAGAATTACAATGCAGTAATCAATCCATCTAAGGCACAGGTGTTATGGTGTTCTACGAGCAACGGAGTCGTTAAAGATGAGATGGCAGCCAATCAACTCAATGTGATGCAGGTCAAGAGAGTCCACGACATAAAGTAGCTGGATATAACGTTTGATCGTTGTCTTACCGCCGGTACATTGACCATGTTATACAAGGAGAACAAAAGGACTTAGTGCGATTAAGGCAGTGGCTAGGTGGGACATGCAGCAATGGTTTATACAGACACTGGTGCTGGGTCGATTATTGTCTCGAAGAGTTGCATAGATCAAGGCTTATCTCATTGTCGTTACTGGCAATACCGGTTATCCCCTACATAAATCACTTGCTCTAATGAAAAGTTGTATTAAATATGATAGTTCATGGATGACTGAGGCCGAAAAGTCCATTAGTGTTGTGAAGGATATTGCAAAAGTAGCGGAGTGGGTAGAGACGATAGATGATACCGACAGACTCACTAGAGTGAATATCACCCCGTCTGGCAGAGAATGTAGAGAATGGACGGGGGGCAAGACTGATATAATTATAATGATTCGGGATCTCGTTTATCCTCACACACAACCATATAACCCAGTCATCTTCACGCTCACACTAAACCAAATGACCTAGTCATCTTCACGCTTAAACAAAACAATATAGCCCAGCGATCTTCACGCTCACACCACACCATATGACTCAGTCATCTTCACGCTCACACTAAACCATATAACCCAATCATCTTCACGCTCATACTAAACCATATAACCCAATCATCTTCACGCTCACATTAAACAATATAACTCAATCATCTTCTCGCTCACAATAAACCATATGACCCGATCATCTTCTCGCTCACACTAAACCATATGACCTACTCATCTTCTCGCTCACACTAAACCATATGACCCAATCATCTTCTCACTCACACTAAACCATATAACCCAATCATCTTCTCCCTCACACTAAACCATATGACCCAATCATCTTCTCGCTCACACTAAACCATATGACCCAATCATCTTCACGCTCACCCTAAACCATATGACCCACTCATCTTCACGCTCATACTAAACCATATGACCCACTCATCTTCACACTCACACTAAACCATATAACCCAGTCATCTACACACTCACACTAAAACATATAACCCAGTCATCTTCACATTCACACTAAACCATATAATCCAGTCATCTTCACACTCAAACTAAATCATATAACCCAGTCATCTTCACACTCAAACTAAACCATATAACCCAGTCATCTTCACACTCAAACTAAACCATATAACCCAGTCATCTTCACGCTCAAACTAAACCATATAACCCAGTCATCTTCACACTCAAACTAAACCATATAACCCAGTCATCTTCACGCTCACACTTAAAAATATAACCCAGTCATCTTCTCGCTCACACTAAACCATATAACCCAGTCATCTTCTCGCTCACACTAAACCATATAACCCAATCATCTTCTCGCTCACACTAAACCATATAACCCAGTCATCTTCTCGCTCACACTAAACCATATAACCCAGTCATTTTCTCGCTCACACTAAACTATATAACCCAATCATCTTCTCGCTCACACTAAACCATATAACCCAGTCATCTTCTCGCTCACACTAAACCATATAACCCAGTCATCTTCTCGCTCACACTAAACCATATAACCCAGTCATCTTCTCGCTCACACTAAACCATATAACCCAGTCATCTTCACACTCAAACTAAACCATATAACCCAGTCATCTTCTCGCTCACACTAAACCATATAACCCAGTCATCTTCATACTCAAACTAAACCATATAACCCAATCATCTTCTCGCTCACACTTAAAAATATAACCCAGTCATCTTCACACTCAAACTAAACCATATAACCCAGTCATCTTCTCGCTCACACTAAATCATATAACCCAGTCATCTTCTCGCTCACACTAATGCATATAACCCAGTCATCTTCTCGCTCACACTAAAACATATAACCCAGTCATCTTCTCGCTCACACTAAACCATATAACCCAGTCATCTTCTCGCTCACACTAAACCATATAACCCAGTCATCTTCTCGCTCACACTAAACCATATAACCCAGTCATCTTCACACTCAAACTAAAACATATAACCCAGTCATCTTCTCGTTCACACTTAAAAATATAACCCAGTCATCTTCTCGCTCACACTTAAAAATATAACCCAGTCATCTTCACACTCAAACTAAAACATATAACCCAGTCATCTTCTCGCTCACACTTAAAAATATAACCCAGTCATCTTCACACTCAAACTAAACCATATAACCCAGTCATCTTGTGCAGCTACACTATAGCTAATGATGTGCCGCTAGGCTATAGCTAATGTTGTGCTGCTAGACTATAGCTAATGTTATGCCGCCAGGCTATAGCTAATATTGTGGTGTTAGACGATAGCTAATGTTGTGTCGCTAGACTATAGCTTATGTTATTCTGCTAGACTATAGCTAATGTTGTGCAGCTAGACTGTAGCTAATGTTGTGCTGCTAGACTATAGCTAATGTTGTGCTGCTAGAATATACCTAATGTTGTGTCGCTAGATATAGTTAATGTTGTGACGCTAGATATAGCTAATATTGTGCCGCTAGATATAGCTAATTTTGTGCCGCTAGATATAGCTAATATTGTGCCGCTAGATATAGCTAATTTTGTGCCGCTAGATATAGCTAATATTCTGCCGCTAGGTGTAGCTAATCTTGTGTTGCTTTATATAGCTAATGTTGTGCTGCTAGACTATAGCTAATGTTGTGCTGCTAGACTATAGCTAATTTTGTGCAGCTATACTCTAGCTAATTTTCTGCAGCTAGACTGTAGCTAATGTTGTGCCGCTAGATATAGCTAATGTCGTGCAGCTAGACTATAGCTAATGTTGTGCAACTAGACTATAGTTAATGTTGTGCAGCTAGACTATAGTTCATGTTGTGCAGCTAGACTATAGCTCATGTTGTGCCGCCAGACTATAGCTAATGTTCTGCCGCCAGACTATAGCTAATGTTGTGATGTTAGACTATAGCTAATGATAAACCAGCTTTTACGAACTGACAGTACTGCACCTTGAACTATAAGTGTGGATACAACTCTTCAACTTCAGTATACTCAATGAAATCCATTTAATACAACACCTGACATTAACACCAACATACACCCAACATTGACCACAAACACTCAAAACATCATAGTCATGAATATATCAAACAAACGTGGCATGAATCAATTTGCAATAGCATTAATAAATATGGCTCAATATCTCATGCCCACAAGTAATGAGCATATCAATTTATCACACAAGCGAAGTCAGATATGAATATATTTCATTGCAATCACGCCTTATCTATTAATGGAAAAGAGCTCTGCAACTCCACGTATTACAACAGCACTCTTTACAGCTCTGTAAATCCAGGTATGTGCAATCGCAATTCATAACTTCAAGAACTCATATTTATCTCGATCTCTCCTCTCAGCGGTTACCAACCACCATGAGGCTTACTCTTATCAGTTCACATAATTCAACGTGGCCGGACCAATCATAACGTCAGTTCAATGCAAAACAGAACACACATATGATGATAAAGAATAAAGATGGAATGACCACGTCAAACTCAAGATGTTGAAAAACAAAGAACATCTTGAGTACGACAAGTAAATGATGTGTATAATAAAATCCATTAAATGTTCAAGCAGTGGATAATCCATGAAAGTTGATATTATATCATATTAAACAAGCTCTTATCCGTGCCACCATGTATTTGAACATTTGCTTAGCAAAGCTTTCCACTTAACTGAACAATACTCATGTTCATAACAAAGCATATACGAGGGGAAGTCACTAAGTAACTCGCAAATACATGTTACAAAAAAACTAAATGAGACAGTAATTTGAAAACTGTAAATATGTGAACCTACATTATTCCCCTATTTCTCAGCGTAATCGCCACTAACACTGATACATTTGTCCCATCGTGTAATCAGTGATGCAATACCCATGGCATAAAAATCAGGAGTCCGATTTCTGAACCATTTTTTTACTTCTGTTTCCACCTCTTCGTCACTCGTAATTTCTCCACAAAACATATAATACAAACGACATTACTTACACAACAACAGTATACACGTGAGTTGGTGTGGCACTGCCTTGTAAGTAATGACTGTAGTAATATTACGACAGGACGCAGACAATAAAGGCAGATAAAGATGATTTTCCAGATAACAACAGAAAAGAGGAGACAGGCACAATGACAAGCCATGACACAGTAAAAGTAGAGAACCACCTAACTCCTGAAACCTACAACATGAAAGAGATAGTGGACTGGACAATTAGATAGACAGATTTGAGGCAACAGACTGACACGAGATGTACGTTTGCTAATCTTAGGACGCTATTTGCACACGGTTTGAAATAAATGACTGGACCGACTTGACCAAATGACCAATTAGAAAGATCTAAAGGTGTAGCCTATTGGAAAATTGACTTACGACATATAGGTCAAGCAGGCAGTTTTAAGGGGGGAGACTAAGAAGACAATTAGGAGAAGTAGAGACACACACAAAGGACACATACGAAGAAGACAATTAGGAGAAGTAGAGACACACACAAAGCAATCTTGCCACGATAGAGAGGGGTTTGACAATCCGTGTCATCAGGCTGACGTGGATATATTGCCCAGGGCGTGAGTGAGTGAGAGGCGATTATTTAACCTGCCATGTTTCCCGTAAGCTATTGTAACAGAAATGATACCTGTATGTAGGACGGATATACTGACTTCGGTGGCCGATAACTGGTATAGTAGGAGGAAAGAGCATGTGCTGATAATAAAATACATCTACAGAGTAGGAGGAAAGGGCATGTGCTGATAATATATATCTACAGAGGAGGAGGAAAGGGGCATGTGATGATAATATATATCTAAAGAGGAGGAGGAAAGGGCATGTGGTGATAATATATATCTACAGAGGATGAAAGACACCTGGAGGAGGGGGAAGAAAGAGAAATATACCTGGAAGAGGTGGAAGGAAGAGAAAGATACCTGGAGGAGGGAGGAAGGAAGAGAAAGATACCTGGAGGAGGGGGAAGAAAGAGAAAGATACCTGGAGGAGGGAGGAAGGAAGAGAAAAATACCTGGAGGAAGGAGGAAGGAAGAAAAAGATACCTGGAGAAGGGAGGAAGGAAGAGAAAGATACCTGGAGAAGGGAGGAAGGAAGAGAAAGATACCTGGAGGAAGGGGAAGGAAGAGAAAGATATCTAGAAGAGGGAGGAAGGAAGAGAAAGATACCTGGAGGAGGGGGAAGAAAGAGAAAGATATCTGGAGGAGGGAGGAAGGAAGAGAAAGATACCTGGAGGAGAGGGGAAGGAAGAGAAAGATACCTGGAGGAGGGAGGAAGGAAGAGAAAGATACCAGCAGGAGGGGGAAAGGAAGAGCCGGAGAACTGGTTGGTAGAATTCGAGGTTGGCAGAACTAACAGCTGACTGCCACAATTAGTGTATTCTCTTCCGTGGTTACATCAACAGAGAGCCAGGCATGTCACGGTGTGCCCCGAGTGAGATGATGCTAATTCCTAGAATCAAGATATTCTTGTCTAGATTCTTCCTTTTTTCACATCAAGTTTTATTGTTTATATTTCCAAGTAAATCATTTCTACTGAAATTTAATTGATTTTACATATTAAATATGTTCTTCATCTTTTTACTTTTCCATACTTTTTAACATCTATGTTTATTTTATATAGGACCCTTGCTTAGTCTGTTTGTCCCATCTCCTTGTACATATTAATTTGATTTTGTATTCTTCTTCTCATTCAATGTTTCATTATTCTGGTTTTTATTGTATGTAACTAAAACAAACGTGATTGTTTTTAAATCACAGATGTTAACAGAATATTTCGTGCACTATCATTTCCACATTAAACTATAATTGTCACGAAAGTATTATTATTATTATTATTATTATTATTATTATTATTATTATTATTGTTATTATTAATATTATTTGTGTGTCTCACAGTTATAAAATATTTGTTTATAGGACACGTTGTACAAGCGCCAACACTTCTAGTCTTACCTGTGGACACTGAGAGACAAGCTGAGGGACAAGGTTTGTTCTTGTTGCTAGCTTTTATGGGACTGAATGTAGCCATAGTTTTCCGTTTCCTTCACCTGCTTTGAGGTCAGCTGAAATAACACATCTGTGAGACTGAACTGTGTGTCATGTTCTATATTTCCATCATTCACTGACCTTCAGACTGCAGATTTGTGTTTTCCGTCTTCAGAGACTGTTTTCCCCAAGCACTTCTGTGTCGAGTACCTACTTGTGTTTCTACAGAAGAATATATCTAGACTTAAAATACTAGTATTTATAACCCAGTCATCTTCACACTCAAACTGAACCATATAACCCAGTCATCTTCACGCTGACACTAAATCATATGACCCAGTCATCTTCACTGACTGCTCATTGCTGCCAGGCAAAAAGAGAGTACAAGGCGAGCAAAGTGGTGGCATAGAACATCCTTTATGATGACATCGAGCATGTGGTAGAAGTGACTAAGGCTTTGTCCTGGCTAGATCAGCAAAATGATACGCAAGACGTGGTGATGACTGACTCTCAAAGCAATCTTGCCACGATAGAGAGGGGTTTGACAATCCGTGTCATCAGGCTGACGTGGATATATTGCCCAGGGCGTGAGTGAGTGAGAGGCGATTATTTAACCTGCCATGTTTCCCGTAAGCTATTGTAACAGAAATGATACCTGTATGTAGGACGGATATACTGACTTCGGTGGCCGATAACTGGTATAGTAGGAGGAAAGAGCATGTGCTGATAATAAAATACATCTACAGAGTAGGAGGAAAGGGCATGTGCTGATAATATATATCTACAGAGGAGGAGGAAAGGGGCATGTGATGATAATATATATCTAAAGAGGAGGAGGAAAGGGCATGTGGTGATAATATATATCTACAGAGGATGAAAGACACCTGGAGGAGGGGGAAGAAAGAGAAATATACCTGGAAGAGGTGGAAGGAAGAGAAAGATACCTGGAGGAGGGAGGAAGGAAGAGAAAGATACCTGGAGGAGGGGGAAGAAAGAGAAAGATACCTGGAGGAGGGAGGAAGGAAGAGAAAAATACCTGGAGGAAGGAGGAAGGAAGAAAAAGATACCTGGAGAAGGGAGGAAGGAAGAGAAAGATACCTGGAGAAGGGAGGAAGGAAGAGAAAGATACCTGGAGGAAGGGGAAGGAAGAGAAAGATATCTAGAAGAGGGAGGAAGGAAGAGAAAGATACCTGGAGGAGGGGGAAGAAAGAGAAAGATATCTGGAGGAGGGAGGAAGGAAGAAAAAGATACCTGGAGGAGAGGGGAAGGAAGAGAAAGATACCTGGAGGAGGGAGGAAGGAAGAGAAAGATACCAGCAGGAGGGGGAAAGGAAGAGCCGGAGAACTGGTTGGTAGAATTCGAGGTTGGCAGAACTAACAGCTGACTGCCACAATTAGTGTATTCTCTTCCGTGGTTACATCAACAGAGAGCCAGGCATGTCACGGTGTGCCCCGAGTGAGATGATGCTAATTCCTAGAATCAAGATATTCTTGTCTAGATTCTTCCTTTTTTCACATCAAGTTTTATTGTTTATATTTCCAAGTAAATCATTTCTACTGAAATTTAATTGATTTTACATATTAAATATGTTCTTCATCTTTTTACTTTTCCATACTTTTTAACATCTATGTTTATTTTATATAGGACCCTTGCTTAGTCTGTTTGTCCCATCTCCTTGTACATATTAATTTGATTTTGTATTCTTCTTCTCATTCAATGTTTCATTATTCTGGTTTTTATTGTATGTAACTAAAACAAACGTGATTGTTTTTAAATCACAGATGTTAACAGAATATTTCGTGCACTATCATTTCCACATTAAACTATAATTGTCACGAAAGTATTATTATTATTATTATTATTTTTATCATTACTATTGTTGTTATTGTTATTATTAATATTATTTGTGTGTCTCACAGTTATAAAATATTTGTTTATAGGACACGTTGTACAAGCGCCAACACTTCTAGTCTTACCTGTGGACACTGAGAGACAAGCTGAGGGACAAGGTTTGTTCTTGTTGCTAGCTTTTATGGGACTGAATGTAGCCATAGTTTTCCGTTTCCTTCACCTGCTTTGAGGTCAGCTGAAATAACACATCTGTGAGACTGAACTGTGTGTCATGTTCTATATTTCCATCATTCACTGACCTTCAGACTGCAGATTTGTGTTTTCCGTCTTCAGAGACTGTTTTCCCCAAGCACTTCTGTGTCGAGTACCTACTTGTGTTTCTACAGAAGAATATATCTAGACTTAAAATACTAGTATTTATAATGACATTTTTCTGTCAGGTAATACTGTGTTTCTACAGAAGAATATATCTAGACTTAAAATACTAGTATTTATAATGATATTTTTCTGTCAGGTAATACTGTGTTTCTGATGAAATCTTTATCTGTCTGCCAGGGCCATGGGAAGTCGAGGTCAGTTATGGAGGAGAGACACAACTTCATCAACGTTACGACACCTGTGAGAAGAATCCAGGTCACCTGAAATTTATACCTGTAAATCAGTTTAATAAGGACCATCTGCCCTCTCAAATGAAAAATCTTGGGTGGCTGAATTTAATTCGAGTTTTATCAGACCTGACCGTGCGAGTGTCAGTCAAGTCTGTCAGTGAGAAGAGACCTGGTGACCTAAAGTTTCTTAAAACTTTTTCTGGTGATGAACAACTTGACTCCTGTTACAGATATAGTACCAGGAACATGATGCTGACAGGGACTGGATGTATGGTCAAAGTGATCAAATATGAAAACAGCGACGAGTACAGAACCTGCTCGTGTAAGGAATGTCAAATGTCACAGACACCAAAAACAGAGTTTGCTCACATTTACATTCTCACAGCGGTCCAGGTTGTCTATGACAATTTTGAGGCAGAGCACAGCACGTGCGATCTTTTCTTTGATAGAGGTCATACACCTGATACATGTCCTGGTGTTATCACACTCATTGGAGTGTCTATTGAAGACTGCACGAAAAGAAACTTACAATATTTGATATGTGTAACCCATGACCTGTGTCTGGCTGATAGACTGACTGAGTTGATAAATAAATTTAAAAGTCTCCCCAAAGTTATAATGGACAAGAACAGACAAGAGACTAGCTCTTTTAATTCCAGTGAAGTAAGACCTGTTATCTTAGTGTCTCACCCTCATGGGTGCAGCAAGATGGTCAGTGTAGGATACAAAAATCATGACAGAATAACTTACATAACATCGACTTGTTCAGGATCCACTGGGGCTCACGCTTTATCTCTGAATGATCACTCTTTGTATTGTTATGTCCACACTGGAAAATGTGAATTTCATAGAGACCGTAGTCACTTCGAACGTCTGCAATATTTAACTTCAGCGTGGAATAAATGCGATGCACAAGCTTTGTCTCTAATGTCCCGAGATCGAGTCTCTAGAAAACGTAAACTTCCAAGCAGCAATTAATAGTTTCTGTCAGCTTCTAATAGCCCCCATTCCGCAGTTAATACATGCCCGTAAGCATAACATAGAAGCTAAAGTATCTCTATGCCTGCTTTGTCTTGTTTCATACAGAATTTAATGTTTAGTCCTTGTTCCAGTTGTATGTCCATTCTTCTGACAGCTTAACTCGCCATTGACACGTGACACGAGTTTTCCTGTCGTGTGCTGAGACATAGCGTAGGTCACGCCCACTTATGTTGCTAATACTGGCAGGTCTTCCAATGTCAAGGTGCACCTACTTAACAACCGTAAAAACGCTATAATTACTTAAGTCGAGAAATTCTATTAGTCTCGGAACATCTGGAGCAAGGGCTGGTATTATGCTAATTAGCTTTCTGTAGAAATGTTACTGTAAATATAAACATTGTTACTGCACACTCTGTTTTGGCATATTTGTTATCTCCCATTTCTTTTCTCTTTATGTTCTTAGGTTTTAAGTGACTCTCACCCTGCAGTCTCTTTCTTTTCCTCCTTTCCCGATGTTTTCTTTCTTCCTACCTGAAATTGCAATGAGTAAATCTGAAAATAGTTATCCTTTCTGCTTTTTTTTCTCTTTCTCATTTAATTTTATTGTTGTGATTCTTCATTCATCTTTCTCTCCCTGTCTCTCTCGACCCCCTCCCCCTTTTTTGTGACAACTTCAAATCCTTTACATATGTATATAGTGTTTCACGTGTATGTTCTGTTTTATTTAGATATTTAAAATACTTTTACAAAGCATTTTACTAATAATAACTGCTGTGACATTTTATAAAACAAAATTTTCTGCAACAAGTTAGCTAATAATATTGTTATTAGAAAACTGGGCAGATTATCTCCCTTCATATATGACTATACTGGAGCATGCGCCCTCCACACATAATCTGATCAGGTTTATTAGTTTTACTATGACAAATTCCTTCATTTTTCTCCAGAGCCTGTTTCTGTGTATACTGTTGTAGGGAGTAGATAAAGACAATAGTTACCTGGGTTGATTGACAACCCTAGAGCATGGAAATGGCCAGAGACAGGCTAGTACCGGTAGTACGCGATTCTGAGAGCCCCTTCTCTGGCCAAGTATATAAAGAAAAGATGATAGAATTTTAATTGGTCGGGATTTTGTAAATTGAGCACGTATGAGGCCAGCGATCGGGGGAGCCATGTTATTGTTCACACGTGATTGAGAAATTTTATTTGTCGGATGAGAACCAATATGTGTTAGGTTAGTATGAGTTTTTATTATGTGATGTGGATGAATGCAAGATGTGCTGTGGGCTCCCTCGATCAATCCCGATTCACTTACGTAAATATTTTGCTAGGATTATGTTATATATGGTAATGAATAATCATAACTCAGTTAAAGTGTAATAGTTCTATGTAAGATTTTTATATTCTTTTGTTTAATAGTGAATTTTGTTTTTTTTTATGTGCACTAAAAACTATATTTACTGATTTTATGCATGTGTATTTGATTATATTTTTGCCAGTTAGTTACGTTTGTTACAGTCTGAATCGAAACTAAATATTTAGAGACAATTGTTATAGTGATTCATGTTGATTACAATATAAATTGATGATTCGTTGTTTGATTTTGCTAAAACTGTGTAATCTTGCAATCAACAGCAATATAAATTCCATGATTATTTAAGGAAGAATTGTTTTATTGTGGTGCTTTTCATTTTCTTTAATGTGTTTATGTGTAGAGTATAATCATCCCCCTTCCAACCATACCATATGAATACAATGTAAACAAAATTATAATTAACAGATTACTATTACCCGATGTCAAAACTATTTTTTATTCCTACATTGTAACCTGATTTCTTTCAAATCAATGAAAATACTATGTAGACCTAGTTCCTGTTGTTTTTCTCAGATTTTCCTTACTTTTTCTTTCAAGTAATA
Organism: Achatina immaculata; assembly: GCA_009760885.1. Lineage (NCBI taxonomy): Eukaryota > Metazoa > Mollusca > Gastropoda > Stylommatophora > Achatinidae > Lissachatina > Lissachatina immaculata. The sequence continues at coordinate 54,604,774 of CM019693.1, forward strand.
ATTAGCCTGTAATAATTATTTGTTCACATATATAATAATATATATTATTATTATTAGATCTTAGATGGAATATCATCTAAGATTGTCAACATCATTAGAGACCTCTACAATGAATATGTTTGTGTAGTCAACACATACGAAGAAATGAGTGAATTTTTCCAGAATGAAACACGTGTAAAATAAGGATGTATATTATCTCCCTTGCTTTTTGGAATTGCCATACATTTCATAATGAAAAAATGCTGCACAGGTAAAACGGGCATTGACTGGGTACATGATACCCAAATGGAAGATCTTGATTTTGCAGATGACATAACTCTTATTAATGACAATGTGAAATCAATGCAAGAAAAAACAGATACCTTGTCTTCAATGTCTAGCAAAATAGGACTTGAAATTAACAAAGATAAAACAAAAATAATGAAACTTCTCAGTAACCACTAAGGACAAATATAAGTAGAAGGAACAGCTGTTGAAGAAGTAAACAAATTTATATATCTCGGCAGATACATAGACCAAGATGATGACACCAGAAAGGATGTTATAATTTGAATTGCAAAAGTAGCAATGACCTTCAAGAATCTTGAGAACATATGGCAATAAAAAGTTATAAGCACAAAAACCAACTTAAGACGATTCAATTCAAATGTAATATCCACCCTCATTTATGCATGTGAAGGCTGGAAAACAACTGAAGAAATAGGCAAGAAATTAGAGTCTTTCGAAAACAAATGCCTAAGGAAATTACTCGGTAAAAAGTGTAACGACTTCAAGAACAGCACAGAGATAAAACAGATGAGCAAACAATAACCTGTCTCACGGATGATCAGAAAAAGAAGATTGTTAAATGTAGGTCATGTGATAAGAAGAAACAATCAGAGGATCCCCTAATGAGCTATCAAATGGAACATAACAGACCGAAGAAAAAGAGGCCGACTACGTGAAACTCTAAAGAGGACATTATAGATGCCTAAGACCCTGTTCCAGCTTTTCGTTGGTACCCCAAAGTAACAGGCATAACCTGGCTAACGGGGGCATGGATCGCCATAGTCCTCGTGGTAGTGGAGTCTGCTAAAGAAGTATTGCACACTCCTTGCTTTTTAGCTGCACTCTTTGGCTGAAAAAATAAATGCCATAAACTGGAATCACGCCGATACGATGCTGTGCGCCAACAACTTCACAGCATCGGCTGCAAAGAACACCAGCTCGCAGTTACAGGGAGATGGAATACAAGACAAGACAGACAAAACATAGATGCCATTTTTCCTTGCGAAAACATGACGCTGACGGAATGATGGCGTGGTTATCTGGATGTGCTAGTCACAGTGACATGTTGTGTGTCTGGTTTTAACGAATGAAGTTTCTTGTTGCTTTTGAGGTTTTAACAGATTTTGCAGCGCGTCCTCGGCATTCCTGTGTGAGTTCTCGTGATGTTTCTGTCGGCGTGACTGCGGGATTGCCGCTCTCTTCCTGGGTGCTGTGTGTTCCATTATTCAGATACTGTTTTAGGGTTGCTAGTATATTGATATGCGAATAATTCGCCTGAGCTTAATTGAGCACAAGCCTACACCACTATTTAACACTAATCACTCATTGCGAGAAGCGAGCATCGTTGCTGGTATTAATGTGTACTTCATATCACCCGCACGAAATTAACAATCCTCTAGTTTATGTTTATTTATCTACAGGAACCATGACATTGAGAGAGAGAGAGAGAGAGAGAGAGAGAGAGGAGAGAGAGGCGTATAAAACATTTACTATGATCATCATCATCATGTGCCTGGATGAGTTGGCGACATGGTCACGTTATTCATCAATTCTCTTGTGCTTCTCCCATGCCATTTTGTCCCGATTTTCTCTCTTGTTCTCCTCTTCATTTCCCTGCCTTCAGATTTTCCCTGTTGTCACGACATTTTCGATCACTCCTCTTCTCATTATATGGCCAATGAGCCTAGACTGTCTCCCCTGTGGTGAGTTTGTTAAGGTTCGTATCTCACTGGCTTTCTTCAGGCAATATCCATTTGTTATTTTAGCTGTCCATGTAACATTCACGTAGGAAACACATATGCTAGGATACATATTGCACATTCACGTAGGAAACATATATGCTAGGATACATATTGCATATGTTTAGACATGGGACAGAGGTCAGAAAATGCAGTCCTGGAGCTGAATGTTGGTCAGAGACCCGTAGCCGCTGCTTGCGCCAAGGTGGGTTAACTAAAATTAGTCAAGACCCAGTTCTGCTTCATCGTTGTGTCCATGGCATGAGACAATAATACGTGTAAGCCTGGCTGAATGAACGGTGAAGGAAAATATGGTCCACAAGAATAAAAAAATGCTAGACCGAAGTCTGATGTGTTGGACTGAAATGCAGAAATACCGCAGCCTAGTTGTAAATTGTAACGCAATGCAAATAACGCTTTTATTTGTTTTAATTGTAGAAGAAGACGAATAAGAACCAGCAGTTAAATATGAATGTTATACAGTTTAGTTTCCAGTAACCTCTCCTATAACTGCACTCAGAACACAATACCCTCAATACAAGCTTACACAGTGTGATATCTGACCACACCCCATACTGCATGCACTGCAACACACAAGAAGAAGAAGAAATTCTCCAGCACATTCTGCTAGACTTCAGTGCACTGAAGGATCTTCCGAAGAACCTGATACCACCAAACTCCGCCATCACTGACATTCTGACATAGAACAGTTGAGATTGGACTTGTACATTGCACTATCTGGCGCAAGGGAAATAAAGAGTAAAAACTCGTAGAGAAAACTCAAAGTTCTTTCTAGAACCAGATCTGGAGTTTGAAAACATGACAAAATCCGTCGCTCCATTGGTTTTGTTTATATTGTATTTGGAATTTTCTTTCAGAGTTGTTTTATGTTGTGGGTGGGGATGGGAGAGAAGGTGGGGGTGGGGAGGACCAGCTAGTTAAATCTTCCGTTAAGGACTCCAGACAAAGATCTAATCCTGTCTCCTTCCACAGAAACACACAGTTGTTTTGGACGTTTCTCAATTGAAACATGAAAAAAAAAGTATGTGAAAACAATGATGAAGATACACCATCCTGTGGAACAATTCCATGATTATATTGTTTTATGTGTTTCTGTTGTCATTGTCATCGTTAGTCTTCTTCTTCGTTTTCTTCTGCGTTCCACGTTGTATGTCAGATCATATACTGATCCCTGTGGACAGGGCAAAGCCTGCAATCCTCCCCAGATCCTGACAAGAGTCCCAAAAGCTTTTAAACCAGTCTGGTGTCTTCAGGTCATGTCTCACGCCTTATGTCCCCAAGGTTTGGGCACTGTTGAAGGTTATAACTTTGTTATTGACAAAATATCTTGTAACTAATACATCAGCTGTTTTGTGAGGTTCTTTTTGAGCAGGTTAACAAAGTTAATCGTTTTAATAGCCGGAGTTAGTATCGGTATTTTTCTCCAAATGTAAATAAAATGTTTACTACTTGGACTGTGTAATAAGAGAATATATATAAAATTGACTAAAGGGCAAGACCCTGGTGGTGACTGAGGTTATTAAATCTTTACAAACATCCAACATATGACGTCACTGGATGGTTGAAATTGCAGACTGTACACATTTTCTTTCCAGAATTAATCAGGCATTTCATTCTTTCATTGTTTGTAATTTAGTCTTTTCTACTCGATGTGGAGAGAGAGAGAGAGAGAAAGAGAGAGAGAGAGAGAGAGAAAGAGAAAGAGAGAAGGAGAAATTGAGAGAGAGAGAGAGGTAACTTGACGAACTAATTATTGATTGCCAGAAAAAAAAAGCCTACAATTAATGGTTTGATAATTCACGCGTCTTTGCTATCTAAAGAGACAATTACTGGATGAAAACTGCTGGATGTAAAAGGTTAATATCTGATTTATTTTGAAAATGCGACATATTTATTTGTAATCAGGAAATAAGAGAAATGGTAATGGACAGTCTGACGGGATGGTGTGAGAAGAGATCACCAACTGAGCTGATGGCCTGCATGAAGGTTCGTGTACTCTGGAGAAGCATAATAGTCAACGACATTCGTACGGCACCTGACGGTGATGATGATGATGATGACGATGATGATGATGATGATGATGATGATGATGATGAATCAGGAAATATTAGTATATTATTTATGTTGAAGAAGAGGGAAAATGTTTGTATTCTTTTGCACACAAAAGTTTTTATTGTTATTGGACTTAAGAACGTGCATAATTATTAATATGGTCTTAGTGATAAATATGCTTCAGAGAAAATGCTGTCAGAAATAAAAACGTGGCTCGCATATACTTCACATTTCCTTCTTTCATTGTTTGGCATTTAGTCTTTTCTACTCTATGTGGAGAAAGAGAGAGAGAGAGAGAGAGAGAGAGAGAGAGAGAGAGAGAGAAGGAGTCTATGAGAGAGAGAGGAGATATTGAGAGAGAGAGAGAGAGAGAGCAAATGAGTCTATGAGTGAAAGAGGAGATACTGAGAGAGAGAGGAGATATTGAGAGAGAGAGAGAGAGGGGGGGGGGGAACTTGAAGAGCTAATTATTGATTGTCTGAAAAAAGCCTCCAATTAATGGTTTGATAATTCTCGCGTCTTTGCTAACTAAGGGAAACAATTACTCAATGAGAACTGCTAGAAGTAAAAGGTCAATATCTGATTTATTTTGAAAATATGACATATTTATTTGTAATCAGTAACCACTTCTCACCCAGCGGGGATATACTGATATCCCAAAACACGTCAAGGTTTTCTGGTGAGAAAATCCATCCCTAGATTGAACTGGTGCAACGAAAACCACGGTGTCACGCAATCCCGCTTCGGAGACCCACCAAGAATACAGGGCCAAGCCCCGCGGTACTCTTAATCTCTTGTGGTCCTCTCGGGGATCTTGTTTGGTCCTCTAAGGAACCACAGGAGTACCACGGTACCTATCGCGGACGGAATGGGTAGGTTCTGCAAGGCTGAGAGGCGATCTTTGTAGAAGAAGCGAACGAAGAAGAAGAAGAAGTAATCAGGAAATATTAGTATATTATCTATGTTGAAGAAGAGGATAAAGGTTTGTATTCTTTCAAGATAAAAGTTTTTATTGTTAATGGACTTAAGAAAATGCACAATTATTAATATGGTCTTAGTGATAAATATCCTTCAGAGAAAATGCTGTCAGAAATAAAAATGTGGATCCTATCTCTTGGCTTATGTCCCGGAGGGTGTCTGATATATAAACAATTGAGTAGACGAGTTAGAAGTAACTAGCATCAGCCAGGCACAGGATCAGAGAGATGACTCTAACACGCGGTCTCACGAGAGTGCGCTTTTAACCTTAGATACGTCACTTACTTTTGACGGACTCTCTTCACATTCGCAGCCCCGATATTTTACATCCACTAGGATGTGCCAGTCTTGTGTCCAGGGTGGGGATACATTTAACAAGGTTTGATCTTATAACATCCAGGAGTGGTGGGAGGGCTCTTCTTGGCATTAAATAATTCTAGTTTTACTACAGTCTTCAGATGAGCTGCTTAAAGTCTATTATTAGTTACGGGTACAGGACCGACCACATCTAACTACTCAAATATCGAGAATGGACAAAGGGAGCAGGTGATCACTGAGTTCAAGATCTCATCCAGCACCACTGTGCTTCTTCCGACGCGGTAATTTGTAAAGATGGCTCAGAGACTCGGAGCAGCAGAAGTGGGTGAGGTTTTGATGTCTACCGCAATGGAACAGCAGTGGCACATGGTTGGGGAGCACTATAAGTCAGCACGTCAAGCATGAGAATGGAAATTGAAAGCTGTGTCGACTGCAGTGAAGTGGTTAGTTGTGGATGATGTGGTTCATGGCGTGATTGTGACGGGTTCACAGAGTATGTTTCGTTAGATTGAGACAAAATTGCATGGAAAAGAATGGGTTCAAATATGAAACCAGGCAACTGTGACGGGCATGCGGGGGTACATGTCAGTGACGTGGCAGATAGGCTTGCTGGACAAAGTAAAAAAAATGACATGATGACAGTGGACAAGGCTGATATTTGCTAAAGCTGTATTGGACAGAGCGCGGGAAAATGAATAGCAGGAATGAAAGAAGAATGCAGCTAAGAAGAGATTAATGGAGCTAGGACACATTAAGAGTGCTGGTAGAAAATCTGAACTGTGTGGCAGAAAACGCATGGTAAAGAACCAACACTAGATGAGAACTATTAGCAAACTTGGTCTTGGATGGGTGCAGCGTCATGTGTCGGAGCATATATGGGGCTGTCGTGAATGCAGTGACACAGGAGTTTGATTTGAACATTTGAACCTTTGAACTGTCTTCATGATGATTCTGAAGCTTTCTAATGGAGAATGGTTATTAACTTATCTGACAGAGTATAACCATTAAGCATATCTGTTTGGAGCATGAGCATGAACTTATCTCATAAGAGCAGCATCATAAACTTATCTGATAAGAGCATGATTATAAGTGTATCCGGTGGATGAAATTGTCTGATTAGGCGATCAGTGATCCATAGCTGATATGCTAGTATCAGAACTAACGAACAATAGCTGCATAAGACCCTGTTCCAGCTTTTCGTTGGTACCCCAAAGTAACAGGCATAACCTGGCTAACGGGGACAGGGATCGCCATAGTCCCCGTGGTGGTGGAGTCTACTAAAGAAGTACTGCACACTCCCTGCTTTTTAGCTGCACTCTTTGGCTGACAAAATAACTGCCATAAACTGGAATCACGCCGATACGATGCTGTGCGCCAACAACTTCACAGTATCGGCTGCAAAGAACACCAGCTCGAAGTTACAGGGAGATGGAATACAAGACAAGACAGACAAAACATAGTTGTCATTTTTTCTGGCGAAAAGATGACGCTGACGGAGTGATGGCGTGGTTATCTGGATCTGCTATTCAGAGTGACATGTTATATGTCTGGTTTTAATGAATGAAGTTCCTTGTTGCTTTTGAGGTTTTAACAGATTTTGCAGCCCGTCCTCGGCATTTGTGTGTGAGTTCTCGTGATGTTTCTGTCGGCGTGACTGCGGGATTGCCGCTCTCTTCCTGGGTGTTGTGTGTTCCATTATTCAGATACTGTTTTAGGGTTGCTAGTATATTGATATGCGAATAATTCGCCTGAGCTTAATTGAGCACAAGCCTACACCACTATTTAACACTAATCACTCATTGCGAGAAGCGAGCATCGTTGCTGGTATTAATGTGTACTTCATATCACCCGCACGAAATTAACAATCCTCTAGTTTATGTTTATTTATCTACAGGAACCATGACATTGAGAGAGAGAGAGAGAGAGAGAGAGAGAGAGGAGAGAGAGGCGTATAAAACATTTACTATGATCATCATCATCATGTGCCTGGATGAGTTGGCGACATGGTCACGTTATTCATCAATTCTCTTGTGCTTCTCCCATGCCATTTTGTCCCGATTTTCTCTCTTGTTCTCCTCTTCATTTCCCTGCCTTCAGATTTTCCCTGTTGTCACGACATTTTCGATCACTCCTCTTCTCATTATATGGCCAATGAGCCTAGACTGTCTCCCCTGTGGTGAGTTTGTTAAGGTTCGTATCTCACTGGCTTTCTTCAGGCAATATCCATTTGTTATTTTAGCTGTCCATGTAACATTCACGTAGGAAACACATATGCTAGGATACATATTGCATATGTTTAGACATGGGACAGAGGTCAGAAAATGCAGTCCTGGAGCTGAATGTTGGTCAGAGACCCGTAGCCGCTGCTTGCGCCAAGGTGGGTTAACTAAAATTAGTCAAGACCCAGTTCTGCTTCATCGTTGTGTCCATGGCATGAGACAATAATACGTGTAAGCCTGGCTGAATGAACGGTGAAGGAAAATATGGTCCACAAGAATAAAAAAATGCTAGACCGAAGTCTGATGTGTTGGACTGAAATGCAGAAATACCGCAGCCTAGTTGTAAATTGTAACGCAATGCAAATAACGCTTTTATTTGTTTTAATTGTAGAAGAAGACGAATAAGAACCAGCAGTTAAATATGAATGTTATACAGTTTAGTTTCCAGTAACCTCTCCTATAACTGCACTCAGAACACAATACCCTCAATACAAGCTTACACAGTGTGATATCTGACCACACCCCATACTGCATGCACTGCAACACACAAGAAGAAGAAGAAATTCTCCAGCACATTCTGCTAGACTTCAGTGCACTGAAGGATCTTCCGAAGAACCTGATACCACCAAACTCCGCCATCACTGACATTCTGACATAGAACAGTTGAGATTGGACTTGTACATTGCACTATCTGGCGCAAGGGAAATAAAGAGTAAAAACTCGTAGAGAAAACTCAAAGTTCTTTCTAGAACCAGATCTGGAGTTTGAAAACATGACAAAATCCGTCGCTCCATTGGTTTTGTTTATATTGTATTTGGAATTTTCTTTCAGAGTTGTTTTATGTTGTGGGTGGGGATGGGAGAGAAGGTGGGGGTGGGGAGGACCAGCTAGTTAAATCTTCCGTTAAGGACTCCAGACAAAGATCTAATCCTGTCTCCTTCCACAGAAACACACAGTTGTTTTGGACGTTTCTCAATTGAAACATGAAAAAAAAAGTATGTGAAAACAATGATGAAGATACACCATCCTGTGGAACAATTCCATGATTATATTGTTTTATGTGTTTCTGTTGTCATTGTCATCGTTAGTCTTCTTCTTCGTTTTCTTCTGCGTTCCACGTTGTATGTCAGATCATATACTGATCCCTGTGGACAGGGCAAAGCCTGCAATCCTCCCCAGATCCTGACAAGAGTCCCAAAAGCTTTTAAACCAGTCTGGTGTCTTCAGGTCATGTCTCACGCCTTATGTCCCCAAGGTTTGGGCACTGTTGAAGGTTATAACTTTGTTATTGACAAAATATCTTGTAACTAATACATCAGCTGTTTTGTGAGGTTCTTTTTGAGCAGGTTAACAAAGTTAATCGTTTTAATAGCCGGAGTTAGTATCGGTATTTTTCTCCAAATGTAAATAAAATGTTTACTACTTGGACTGTGTAATAAGAGAATATATATAAAATTGACTAAAGGGCAAGACCCTGGTGGTGACTGAGGTTATTAAATCTTTACAAACATCCAACATATGACGTCACTGGATGGTTGAAATTGCAGACTGTACACATTTTCTTTCCAGAATTAATCAGGCATTTCATTCTTTCATTGTTTGTAATTTAGTCTTTTCTACTCGATGTGGAGAGAGAGAGAGAGAGAGAAAGAGAGAGAGAGAGAGAGAGAAAGAGAAAGAGAGAAGGAGAAATTGAGAGAGAGAGAGAGGTAACTTGACGAACTAATTATTGATTGCCAGAAAAAAAAAGCCTACAATTAATGGTTTGATAATTCACGCGTCTTTGCTATCTAAAGAGACAATTACTGGATGAAAACTGCTGGATGTAAAAGGTTAATATCTGATTTATTTGAAAATGCGACATATTTATTTGTAATCAGGAAATAAGAGAAATGGTAATGGACAGTCTGACGGGATGGTGTGAGAAGAGATCACCAACTGAGCTGATGGCCTGCATGAAGGTTCGTGTACTCTGGAGAAGCATAATAGTCAACGACATTCGTACGGCACCTGACGGTGATGATGATGATGATGACGATGATGATGATGATGATGATGATGATGATGATGAATCAGGAAATATTAGTATATTATTTATGTTGAAGAAGAGGGAAAATGTTTGTATTCTTTTGCACACAAAAGTTTTTATTGTTATTGGACTTAAGAACGTGCATAATTATTAATATGGTCTTAGTGATAAATATGCTTCAGAGAAAATGCTGTCAGAAATAAAAACGTGGCTCGCATATACTTCACATTTCCTTCTTTCATTGTTTGGCATTTAGTCTTTTCTACTCTATGTGGAGAAAGAGAGAGAAAGAGAGAGAGAGAGAGAGAGAGAGAAGGAGTCTATGAGAGAGAGAGGAGATATTGAGAGAGAGAGAGAGAGAGCAAATGAGTCTATGAGTGAAAGAGGAGATACTGAGAGAGAGAGGAGATATTGAGAGAGAGAGAGAGAGGGGGGGGGGGAACTTGAAGAGCTAATTATTGATTGTCTGAAAAAAGCCTCCAATTAATGGTTTGATAATTCTCGCGTCTTTGCTAACTAAGGGAAACAATTACTCAATGAGAACTGCTAGAAGTAAAAGGTCAATATCTGATTTATTTTGAAAATATGACATATTTATTTGTAATCAGTAACCACTTCTCACCCAGCGGGGATATACTGATATCCCAAAACACGTCAAGGTTTTCTGGTGAGAAAATCCATCCCTAGATTGAACTGGTGCAACGAAAACCACGGTGTCACGCAATCCCGCTTCGGAGACCCACCAAGAATACAGGGCCAAGCCCCGCGGTACTCTTAATCTCTTGTGGTCCTCTCGGGGATCTTGTTTGGTCCTCTAAGGAACCACAGGAGTACCACGGTACCTATCGCGGACGGAATGGGTAGGTTCTGCAAGGCTGAGAGGCGATCTTTGTAGAAGAAGCGAACGAAGAAGAAGAAGAAGTAATCAGGAAATATTAGTATATTATCTATGTTGAAGAAGAGGATAAAGGTTTGTATTCTTTCAAGATAAAAGTTTTTATTGTTAATGGACTTAAGAAAATGCACAATTATTAATATGGTCTTAGTGATAAATATCCTTCAGAGAAAATGCTGTCAGAAATAAAAATGTGGATCCTATCTCTTGGCTTATGTCCCGGAGGGTGTCTGATATATAAACAATTGAGTAGACGAGTTAGAAGTAACTAGCATCAGCCAGGCACAGGATCAGAGAGATGACTCTAACACGCGGTCTCACGAGAGTGCGCTTTTAACCTTAGATACGTCACTTACTTTTGACGGACTCTCTTCACATTCGCAGCCCCGATATTTTACATCCACTAGGATGTGCCAGTCTTGTGTCCAGGGTGGGGATACATTTAACAAGGTTTGATCTTATAACATCCAGGAGTGGTGGGAGGGCTCTTCTTGGCATTAAATAATTCTAGTTTTACTACAGTCTTCAGATGAGCTGCTTAAAGTCTATTATTAGTTACGGGTACAGGACCGACCACATCTAACTACTCAAATATCGAGAATGGACAAAGGGAGCAGGTGATCACTGAGTTCAAGATCTCATCCAGCACCACTGTGCTTCTTCCGACGCGGTAATTTGTAAAGATGGCTCAGAGACTCGGAGCAGCAGAAGTGGGTGAGGTTTTGATGTCTACCGCAATGGAACAGCAGTGGCACATGGTTGGGGAGCACTATAAGTCAGCACGTCAAGCATGAGAATGGAAATTGAAAGCTGTGTCGACTGCAGTGAAGTGGTTAGTTGTGGATGATGTGGTTCATGGCGTGATTGTGACGGGTTCACAGAGTATGTTTCGTTAGATTGAGACAAAATTGCATGGAAAAGAATGGGTTCAAATATGAAACCAGGCAACTGTGACGGGCATGCGGGGGTACATGTCAGTGACGTGGCAGATAGGCTTGCTGGACAAAGTAAAAAAAATGACATGATGACAGTGGACAAGGCTGATATTTGCTAAAGCTGTATTGGACAGAGCGCGGGAAAATGAATAGCAGGAATGAAAGAAGAATGCAGCTAAGAAGAGATTAATGGAGCTAGGACACATTAAGAGTGCTGGTAGAAAATCTGAACTGTGTGGCAGAAAACGCATGGTAAAGAACCAACACTAGATGAGAACTATTAGCAAACTTGGTCTTGGATGGGTGCAGCGTCATGTGTCGGAGCATATATGGGGCTGTCGTGAATGCAGTGACACAGGAGTTTGATTTGAACATTTGAACCTTTGAACTGTCTTCATGATGATTCTGAAGCTTTCTAATGGAGAATGGTTATTAACTTATCTGACAGAGTATAACCATTAAGCATATCTGTTTGGAGCATGAGCATGAACTTATCTCATAAGAGCAGCATCATAAACTTATCTGATAAGAGCATGATTATAAGTGTATCCGGTGGATGAAATTGTCTGATTAGGCGATCAGTGATCCATAGCTGATATGCTAGTATCAGAACTAACGAACAATAGCTGCATAAGACCCTGTTCCAGCTTTTCGTTGGTACCCCAAAGTAACAGGCATAACCTGGCTAACGGGGACAGGGATCGCCATAGTCCCCGTGGTGGTGGAGTCTACTAAAGAAGTACTGCACACTCCCTGCTTTTTAGCTGCACTCTTTGGCTGACAAAATAACTGCCATAAACTGGAATCACGCCGATACGATGCTGTGCGCCAACAACTTCACAGTATCGGCTGCAAAGAACACCAGCTCGAAGTTACAGGGAGATGGAATACAAGACAAGACAGACAAAACATAGTTGTCATTTTTTCTGGCGAAAAGATGACGCTGACGGAGTGATGGCGTGGTTATCTGGATCTGCTATTCAGAGTGACATGTTATATGTCTGGTTTTAATGAATGAAGTTCCTTGTTGCTTTTGAGGTTTTAACAGATTTTGCAGCCCGTCCTCGGCATTTGTGTGTGAGTTCTCGTGATGTTTCTGTCGGCGTGACTGCGGGATTGCCGCTCTCTTCCTGGGTGTTGTGTGTTCCATTATTCAGATACTGTTTTAGGGTTGCTAGTATATTGATATGCGAATAATTCGCCTGTGCTTAATTGAGCACAAGCCTACACCACTATTTAACACTAATCACTCATTGCGAGAAGCGAGCATCGTTGCTGGTATTAATGTGTACTCCATATCACCCGCATGAAATTAACAATCCTCTAGTTTATGTTTATTTATCTGCAGGAACTGGAGACCATAGACTTTTAAGGTGTTGAGAATCCAGCTAGTGTATGCTGTTGTGTTGAGACTCTAGGTAGTGTATGCTGTTGTGTTGAGACTCTAGGTAGTGTATGTTGCTGTGTTTATAATAGAGCTAGTGTATGCTGTTGTTTTGATAATCCAGCTAGTGTTTGTGTATGGTGTTGTGCTGAAACTCCATCTAGTTCATGCTGTTGTGTTGAGAATCAAGATAGTGTATGCTGCTGTCCTGAGACTCCATATAGTGTATGCTGTTGTGTTAATAATAGAGATTGTGTTTGGTGTTGTGTTGAGAATCCAACCATTGTGTATGCTGTTGTGCTGAGACTCCATATAGTGTATACTCTTGTGTTGATAATAGAGCTAGTATTTGGTGTTGTGTTGAGACCAGAGCTAGTGTATGCTGGTGTGCTGAGAATCCAGCTAATGTATGCTGTTGTAATTAGAATCCAGCTAGTGTATGCTGTTGTCTGTAGAGTGAAGGTAGTGTACGCTGTTATCTTGAGAATGAATAGAGTGTATGCTGTTGTCTTCAGAATGAAGCTAACTGATGTTGAAATAACATGATCGATGGGTTTGTGTTGGTCTTTATACTGTCAGTCTGTGGATATATCACTATAAACACTTCGAAATGTCGAATTCTGTCACAAATGTACAAGTAAAAAGCGGTTATAGGTGCAAAAGGAAACACTTCTAAAAAAACACCGTAGGTGTGTGTGGAGTGTTGGATCCTTCCCATTTCTAGTTTACTACATCATTTAAGGACGGGTGCCAGAACCTGTCCTGTCAGTCTTTGTTTTCCTTGGAGAAACTCTAGATGCCCATATTTGAAACTGGGTTGACCTCGGTTCCGGTGGGTCAGAGTGCGAAATCGAATCAGGGATCTTCAGGCTACTGCTCTAAACACTCTACCACCGTGGCGCTAACAGAAGATATAGTAAACGTAAATGAAGAAACAAAGTTTGAAGACTGTAACTAAGGCGGGTACTGAAGTAAATGTATATGCTCCTCCTTTATGTAGTTTCTGTATAAGCTTATTATTTGCAAAACAAGAAACTCCTAGTACAGTGCCGAAGTGTGTATGTATGTCTTGGGTTTGTAGCATAATCTTTGTTTCCAATTTTCGTGCCCTTATCACTGACCAAGACCCTGTCCTACGTCTCTGTTGGTACTAACAGGTCTGGCCTGCCCGATAATCCAGGTGTCGCCATAGTCCCGTTCTCCCTCCTCCCTACCCCCTCTTCATGTTGGTGGAGTCTGGTAAAGAAGTATTGCACATCCTCTAGTGTTTAGCTACAGTGAGGGACTGAACAAAAAAGTCATCAGAACCAGTTCCCAGGCCAGCACCAGGCTGTGTCTCAACAACTTTACTGCGTCGACGACCAAGAACAGTAACTCGTAGTTTCAGGAGGAGTGAAGAAGAAGAAGAAGAAGACGAAGAAGAAGAATAAGAAGAAGAAGAAGAAGAAGAAGAAGATTTTGCCTATGATAATGAAAAGGGGGAGGGGGGACTGGGCCGTTCTGACACCAGGGCTACAATCCCGACTCCGCCCTTCGACGGCCCTGCTTTGTTTAAGAGTTTGTTTGTGCGATCTCCCTGTAACTGTGAGCTGTTCTTCTTCTTCCCAGCCGATGCTGTGCAGGTGTTGGGGTACGGCAGATTATCGGCCTGGGAGCGGGGTATAGCAGGTATTTTGTTTCAGTCCAGGAGTACGGTTAAAAAGCAGGAGATGTGCTGTGATCCTTTACCAGACTCCACCACCGCGAGGACTATGGCGATCCCTGCCCCGTTAGCCAGGCTAGACCTGTTACTGGGTGTACCACGGAGAGGTAGGACAGGGCAAATGTTAGACAAAGATGTCGGTGCGCTTGTGTTGTTACCTTTGTTGTAGCAGTTTGTTGATTCATTCTGTGTGCTTGTGTTGTTACCTTTGTTGTAGTAGTTTGTTGATTCATTCTGTGTGCTTGTGTTGTTACCTTTGTTGTAGTAGTTTGTTGATTCATTCTGTGTGCTTGTGTTGTTACCTTTGTTGTAGTAGTTTGTTGATTCATTCTGTGTGCTTGTGTTGTTACCTTTGTTGTAGTAGTTTGTTGATTCATTCTGTGTGCTGTTGTGCTGAGACTCCATATAGTGTATACTCTTGTGTTGATAATAGAGCTAGTATTTGGTGTTGTGTTGAGACCAGAGCTAGTGTATGCTGGTGTGCTGAGAATCCAGCTAATGTATGCTGTTGTAATTAGAATCCAGCTAGTGTATGCTGTTGTCTGTAGAGTGAAGGTAGTGTACGCTGTTATCTTGAGAATGAATAGAGTGTATGCTGTTGTCTTCAGAATGAAGCTAACTGATGTTGAAATAACATGATCGATGGGTTTGTGTTGGTCTTTATACTGTCAGTCTGTGGATATATCACTATAAACACTTCGAAATGTCGAATTCTGTCACAAATGTACAAGTAAAAAGCGGTTATAGGTGCAAAAGGAAACACTTCTAAAAAAACACCGTAGGTGTGTGTGGAGTGTTGGATCCTTCCCATTTCTAGTTTACTACATCATTTAAGGACGGGTGCCAGAACCTGTCCTGTCAGTCTTTGTTTTCCTTGGAGAAACTCTAGATGCCCATATTTGAAACTGGGTTGACCTCGGTTCCGGTGGGTCAGAGTGCGAAATCGAATCAGGGATCTTCAGGCTACTGCTCTAAACACTCTACCACCGTGGCGCTAACAGAAGATATAGTAAACGTAAATGAAGAAACAAAGTTTGAAGACTGTAACTAAGGCGGGTACTGAAGTAAATGTATATGCTCCTCCTTTATGTAGTTTCTGTATAAGCTTATTATTTGCAAAACAAGAAACTCCTAGTACAGTGCCGAAGTGTGTATGTATGTCTTGGGTTTGTAGCATAATCTTTGTTTCCAATTTTCGTGCCCTTATCACTGACCAAGACCCTGTCCTACGTCTCTGTTGGTACTAACAGGTCTGGCCTGCCCGATAATCCAGGTGTCGCCATAGTCCCGTTCTCCCTCCTCCCTACCCCCTCTTCATGTTGGTGGAGTCTGGTAAAGAAGTATTGCACATCCTCTAGTGTTTAGCTACAGTGAGGGACTGAACAAAAAAGTCATCAGAACCAGTTCCCAGGCCAGCACCAGGCTGTGTCTCAACAACTTTACTGCGTCGACGACCAAGAACAGTAACTCGTAGTTTCAGGAGGAGTGAAGAAGAAGAAGAAGAAGACGAAGAAGAAGAATAAGAAGAAGAAGAAGAAGAAGAAGATTTTGCCTATGATAATGAAAAGGGGGAGGGGGGACTGGGCCGTTCTGACACCAGGGCTACAATCCCGACTCCGCCCTTCGACGGCCCTGCTTTGTTTAAGAGTTTGTTTGTGCGATCTCCCTGTAACTGTGAGCTGTTCTTCTTCTTCCCAGCCGATGCTGTGCAGGTGTTGGGGTACGGCAGATTATCGGCCTGGGAGCGGGGTATAGCAGGTATTTTGTTTCAGTCCAGGAGTACGGCTAAAAAGCAGGAGGTGTGCAGTGATCCTTTACCAGACTCCACCACCGCGAGGACTATGGCGATCCCTGCCCCGTTAGCCAGGCTAGACCTGTTACTGGGTGTACCACGGAGAGGTGGGACAGGGCAAATGTTAGACAAAGATGTCGGTGCGCTTGTGTTGTTACCTTTGTTGTAGCAGTTTGTTGGTTTATTCTGTGTGCTTGTGTTGTTACCTTTGTTGTAGTAGTTTGTTGATTCATTCTGTGTGCTTGTGTTGTTACCTTTGTTGTAGTAGTTTGTTGATTCATTCTGTGTGCTTGTGTTGTTACCTTTGTTGTAGTAGTTTGTTGATTCATTCTGTGTGCTTGTGTTGTTACCTTTGTTGTAGTAGTTTGTTGATTCATTCTGTGTGCTTGTGTTGTGAGAAAATCCATCCCTAGATTGAACTGGTGCAACGAAAACCACGGTGTCACGCAATCCCGCTTCGGAGACCCACCAAGAATACAGGGCCAAGCCCCGCGGTACTCTTAATCTCTTGTGGTCCTCTCGGGGATCTTGTTTGGTCCTCTAAGGAACCACAGGAGTACCACGGTACCTATCGCGGACGGAATGGGTAGGTTCTGCAAGGCTGAGAGGCGATCTTTGTAGAAGAAGCGAACGAAGAAGAAGAAGAAGTAATCAGGAAATATTAGTATATTATCTATGTTGAAGAAGAGGATAAAGGTTTGTATTCTTTCAAGATAAAAGTTTTTATTGTTAATGGACTTAAGAAAATGCACAATAATTAATATGGTCTTAGTGATAAATATGCTTCAGAGAAAATGCTGTCAGAAATAAAAATGTGGATCCTATCTCTTGGCTTATGTCCCGGAGGGTGTCTGATATATAAACAATTGAGTAGACGAGTTAGAAGTAACTAGCATCAGCCAGGCACAGGATCAGAGAGATGACTCTAACACGCGGTCTCACGAGAGTGCGCTTTTAACCTTAGATACGTCACTTACTTTTGACGGACTCTCGTCACATTCGCAGCCCCGATACTTTACATCCACTAGGATGAACCAGTCTTGTGCCGAGGCTGGAGATACATTTAACAAGGTTTGATCTTATAACATCCAGGAGTGGTGGGAGGGCTCTTCTTGGCATTAAATAATTCTAGTTTTACTACAGTCTTCAGATGAGCTGCTTAAAGTCTATTATTAGTTACGGGTACAGGACCGACCACATCTAACTACTCAAATATCGAGAATGGACAAAGGGAGCAGGTGATCACTGAGTTCAAGATCTCATCCAGCACCACTGTGCTTCTTCCGACGCGGTAATTTGTAAAGATGGCTCAGAGACTCGGAGCAGCAGAAGTGGGTGAGGTTTTGATGTCTACCGCAATGGAACAGCAGTGGCACATGGTTGGGGAGCACTATAAGTCAGCACGTCAAGCATGAGAATGGAAATTGAAAGCTGTGTCGACTGCAGTGAAGTGGTTAGTTGTGGATGATGTGGTTCATGGCGTGATTGTGACGGGTTCACAGAGTATGTTTCGTTAGATTGAGACAAAATTGCATGGAAAAGAATGGGTTCAAATATGAAACCAGGCAACTGTGACGGGCATGCGGGGGTACATGTCAGTGACGTGGCAGATAGGCTTGCTGGACAAAGTAAAAAAAATGACATGATGACAGTGGACAAGGCTGATATTTGCTAAAGCTGTATTGGACAGAGCGCGGGAAAATGAATAGCAGGAATGAAAGAAGAATGCAGCTAAGAAGAGATTAATGGAGCTAGGACACATTAAGAGTGCTGGTAGAAAATCTGAACTGTGTGGCAGAAAACGCATGGTAAAGAACCAACACTAGATGAGAACTATTAGCAAACTTGGTCTTGGATGGGTGCAGCGTCATGTGTCGGAGCATATATGGGGCTGTCGTGAATGCAGTGACACAGGAGTTTGATTTGAACATTTGAACCTTTGAACTGTCTTCATGATGATTCTGAAGCTTTCTAATGGAGAATGGTTATTAACTTATCTGACAGAGTATAACCATTAAGCATATCTGTTTGGAGCATGAGCATGAACTTATCTCATAAGAGCAGCATCATAAACTTATCTGATAAGAGCATGATTATAAGTGTATCCGGTGGATGAAATTGTCTGATTAGGCGATCAGTGATCCATAGCTGATATGCTAGTATCAGAACTAACGAACAATAGCTGCATAAGACCCTGTTCCAGCTTTTCGTTGGTACCCCAAAGTAACAGGCATAACCTGGCTAACGGGGACAGGGATCGCCATAGTCCCCGTGGTGGTGGAGTCTACTAAAGAAGTACTGCACACTCCCTGCTTTTTAGCTGCACTCTTTGGCTGACAAAATAACTGCCATAAACTGGAATCACGCCGATACGATGCTGTGCGCCAACAACTTCACAGTATCGGCTGCAAAGAACACCAGCTCGAAGTTACAGGGAGATGGAATACAAGACAAGACAGACAAAACATAGTTGTCATTTTTTCTGGCGAAAAGATGACGCTGACGGAGTGATGGCGTGGTTATCTGGATCTGCTATTCAGAGTGACATGTTATATGCGCTTATGTGTTACCTTTGTTGTAGTAGTTTGTTGATTCATTGTTTGTGCTTGTGTTGTTACCTTGTTGTAGTAGTTTGTTGGTTCATTATATGCGCTTATGTTTTTACCTTTATTGTAGTAGTTTGTTGGTTCATTATATGCGCTTGTGTTGTTACCTTTGTTGTAGTAGTTTGTTTATTCATTATATGCGCTTATGTTGTTACCTTTGTTGTAGTAGTTTGTTGATTCATTGTTTGTGCTTGTGTTGTTACCTTTGTTGTAGTAGTTTGTTGGTTCATAATATGCGCTTATGTTGTTACCTTTGTTGTAGTAGTTTGTTGATTCATTGTTTGTGCTTGTGTTGTTACCTTTGTTGTAGTAGTTTGTTGGTTCATAATATGCGCTTAAGTTGTTACCTTTGTTGTAGTAGTTTGTTGGTTCATTATATGCGCTTATGTTGTTACCTTTGTTGTAGTAGTTTGTTGGTTCATTATATGCGCTTATGTTGTTACCTTTGTTGTAGTAGTTTGTTGGTTCATTATATGAGCTTGTGTTGTTACCTTTGTTGTAGTAGTTTGTTGATTCATTGTTTGTGCTTGTGTTGTTACCTTTGTTGTAGTAGTTTGCTGATTCATTCTGTGTGCTTGTGTTGTTACCTTTGTTAAAGCAGTTTGTTGATTCATTCTGTGTGCTTGTGTTGTTACCTTTGTTGTAGCAGTTTGTTGGTTCATTCTGTGTGCTTGTGTTCTTACCTTTGTTGTAGCAGTTTGTTGGTTCATTCTGTGTGCTTGTGTTATAACATTTGTTGAAGCAGTTTGTTGGTTCATTCTGTTTTCGTTTGTCAAGACTTAATAACTCTGATAGTTTGTCAAAATTAAATAACTCTGAGAGTTTGTCAATATTTAATAACTCCGAGTGTTTGTCAAGATTTAATAACTGAGAGTTTGTCAAGATTTAACAACTCTGAGAGTTTGTCAAGATTTAATAACTCTGAGAGTTTGTCAAGATTTAATAACTCTGAGAGTTTGTCAAGATTTAATAACTCTGAGAGTTTGTCAAGATTTAATAACTCTGAGAGTTTGTCAAGATTTAATAACTCTGAGAGTTTGTCAAGATTTAATAACTCTGAGAGCTTGTCAAGATTTAATAACTCTGAGAGTTTATCATGATTTAATAACTATGAGAGTTTATCATGATTTAATAACTCTGAGAGTTAGCAACACTGAGTTTTGTTTCCGTCTCCAACAAGGTCCCAGTCTTCCCTGGCTGCCACGAGTGTGATATCGATGAGTGTTGTGCCGCGCTGCTTCATGTTTTCATGTGCTCAGATCAGTGTCTGAGTGTGTTCTGAGAGCTCGGCCGTGATCAGATCAGTGTCTGAGTGTGTTCTGAGAGGCTCGGCCGTGCTCAGATCAGTGTCTGAGTGTGTTCTGAGAGGCTCGGCCGTGCTCAGATCAGTGTCTGAGTGTGTTCTGAGAGGCTCGGCCGTGCTCAGATCAGTGTCTGAGTGTGTTCTGAGAGACTCGGCCGTGCTCAGATCAGTGTCTGAGTGTGTTCTGAGAGACTCTGCCGTGCTCAGATCAGTGTCTGAGTGTGTTCTGAGAGACTCTGCCGTGCTCAGATCAGTGTCTGAGTGTGTTCTCAGAGGCTCTGCCGTGCTCAGATCAGTGTCTGAGTGTGTTCTGAGAGGCTCTGCCGTGCTCAGATCAGTGTCTGAGTGTGTTCTGAAAGGCTCTGCCGTGCTCAGATCAGTGTCTGACTGTGTTCTGAGAGACTCTCCCGTGCTCAGATCAGTGTCTGAGTGTGTTCTGAGAGGCTCGGCCGTGCTCAGATCAGTGTCTGAGTGTGTTCTGAGAGGCTATGCCGTGCTCAGATCAGTGTCTGAGTGTGTTCTGAGAGGCTCTGCCGTGCTCAGATCAGTGTCTGAGTGTGTTCTGAGAGGTTCTGCCGTGCTCAGATCAGTGTCTGAGTGTGTTCTGAGAGACTCGGCCGTATTCTTTTTAGACTTCAAGTGCGTCCACACCAGCATATCCCAGAAAAAGGATCTTTTAATACAAAATAATTATTTTTTAATTCAACAGACTTGGACGTTCTCAGAAAATATCGACGAAACTTCAAGTATGCTCTTCACTTTGTTATTTCTGTCACACATTTCTGTCAGATGGACTGATGTTCTTTTTTTTTTTTCTTTTCATCGGATCTGTTCAGTGGAAAAACTTCTTGGCTTCTGTTTAAAATCTTATTTATTTGGAAAGAAACAGCTCGAAATGGTCGTCGCTTGAAAGGCAAAGAGTTCAAACGCGTGGCAAGGATGCCATTTTAGAGGTTTCCTTCTGCTAATCTGATCAGGAAACTAATATATATATATATATATATATATATATATATATATATATATATGCGCACGTGTATGACAAGTTGACACTTGAAATGCTATTTTTGTCATTTATTCTGGTTCTATAGCCTTTTTTCCTCTCTCTCTGTCTCTGTCTGTCTCTGTCTCTCTGTCTGTCTGTCTGTCTCTCTCTCTGTCTGTCTCTGTCTCTCTCTGTCTCTCTCTCTTCCGCCAGGTATGCGGGTTGGCAGAGTCCTTAAAGCGGTTTACTAAGTACTCCCTTCAAACAGCCCATTTTAGCATCTGAAAGCATTCGGCTACAAAATGCTAACAGGACAAACAAAACAATAACGGAATCTCGGCAGACATTATCAAGTGCCTCAAGGGAAAATGGCCTATAAATCAAATACAGCGACCTTTTGTTTCGAGTGGAGGTCAGCTTGTGGATCTTTTGAGGTCTCGAATGTTTGGATAGTCGATGTGGAGAGTATCCATATGTTGAAAGTCTAAGTGATTTCGTAAGCTCTAACCCAACCCCCCACCCCACCTCGGGGGGGGGGGGGGACATAGTCGGCCGTGATAGTATGACGGTACAACTCTTAGGGGTGAACGAACAACCATGCTCTGTCTCTCCTCTGACTGTCATAGTAACAACCTGAAGCTCATATCTTCTGCCAGGAAGTTTTGTTTTTTTCTTGGATTCACTTCAGGACTTCAAGTTAGTCACTCTAACTCACCCCCAGTTCGGTTCGGTGGTTATGTTTCGGCATCTTCATGGCGTTGACTTCTGAGACCATCCAGGTCACATTTCCAAGGAGGCAGAGCCACTACTTAAGCTCTTCTCTCCACATTTATCATGCTTTACACCGTCTCATGGTACATCGTCTCATACGTTTCCATGATCTCTTAGTACAGCTTTTCATACATTTCACTGTCTCATGGTACATCTTTTGATAAATTTTCACTGTCTCATGGTACATCTTTTGATAAATTTTCACTGTCTCATGGTACATCTTTTTGATAAATTTTCACTGTCTCATGATACAACTTTTCACATATTTTTCACTGTCTCATGGTACAACTCTTCACGCATTTTCATTGTTACTTAGACAACTTTGGTTATGCAAGATGATTGGGACATATGCTCCGGATGACTGGCGACTCATTACCAAAAATCGCTGTTGGCGAGATCTTCAGCTGCCGTGCGTGGAGCGGTGCTCTTCCCGGCCAATGAAGAAATTTGCAAATGAGGTTGCCGCGCAGCATCACTGCGGAAAAGGTGGTTGAAAGAATAAAGCGAAGCAAACAGTCAAATCACGGCACCTCTGGTCTGGAGGTCGGCCACGTCCTGAGTGCAGTCATATCGTGTGAAACGCATGAACCGGTTTGTCCCAGAGGTTAAGTCACTGCTGGCTTGACTTTTCAAATGCCGCGCGTGGAGTGAAGCTCCTCCCGGTTAAGGAAGTAAATGCGGAAATAAAGGTTGCTGTGCGGCGCCGATGGGAAAAGGTGGTGGAAAGTATGTCCAGTAGTATCGCTACGAGAGCTATACCACGGCACCTCTGCTCTAGAGGCCGCCTACGTCCGGAATACACCTACACTGGTGAAATATGCCTAAACCGGCACACACCAGGGGTGGAACTCGACGGCTAGACATGTCATGCCACCTCCGCTTGGACGTTCTCAGAAAATATCGACGAAACTTCAAGTATGCTCTTCACTTTGTTATTTCTGTCACACATTTCTGTCAGATGGACTGATGTTCTTTTTTTTTTTTTCTTTTCATCGGATCTGTTCAGTGGAAAAACTTCTTGGCTTCTGTTTAAAATCTTATTTATTTGGAAAGAAACAGCTCGAAATGGTCGTCGCTTGAAAGGCAAAGAGTTCAAACGCGTGGCAAGGATGCCATTTTAGAGGTTTCCTTCTGCTAATCTGATCAGGAAACTAATATATATATATATATATATATATATATATATATGCGCACGTGTATGACAAGTTGACACTTGAAATGCTATTTTTGTCATTTATTCTGGTTCTATAGCCTTTTTTCCTCTCTCTCTGTCTCTGTCTGTCTCTGTCTCTCTGTCTGTCTGTCTCTCTCTCTCTCTGTCTCTCTGTCTCTCTCTCTTCCGCCAGGTATGCGGGTTGGCAGAGTCCTTAAAGCGGTTTACTAAGTACTCCCTTCAAACAGCCCATTTTAGCATCTGAAAGCATTCGGCTACAAAATGCTAACAGGACAAACAAAACAATAACGGAATCTCGGCAGACATTATCAAGTGCCTCAAGGGAAAATGGCCTATAAATCAAATACAGCGACCTTTTGTTTCGAGTGGAGGTCAGCTTGTGGATCTTTTGAGGTCTCGAATGTTTGGATAGTCGATGTGGAGAGTATCCATATGTTGAAAGTCTAAGTGATTTCGTAAGCTCTAACCCAACCCCCCACCCCACCTCGGGGGGGGGGGGGGACATAGTCGGCCGTGATAGTATGACGGTACAACTCTTAGGGGTGAACGAACAACCATGCTCTGTCTCTCCTCTGACTGTCATAGTAACAACCTGAAGCTCATATCTTCTGCCAGGAAGTTTTGTTTTTTTCTTGGATTCACTTCAGGACTTCAAGTTAGTCACTCTAACTCACCCCCAGTTCGGTTCGGTGGTTATGTTTCGGCATCTTCATGGCGTTGACTTCTGAGACCATCCAGGTCACATTTCCAAGGAGGCAGAGCCACTACTTAAGCTCTTCTCTCCACATTTATCATGCTTTACACCGTCTCATGGTACATCGTCTCATACGTTTCCATGATCTCTTAGTACAGCTTTTCATACATTTCACTGTCTCATGGTACATCTTTTGATAAATTTTCACTGTCTCATGGTACATCTTTTGATAAATTTTCACTGTCTCATGGTACATCTTTTTGATAAATTTTCACTGTCTCATGATACAACTTTTCACATATTTTTCACTGTCTCATGGTACAACTCTTCACGCATTTTCATTGTTACTTAGACAACTTTGGTTATGCAAGATGATTGGGACATATGCTCCGGATGACTGGCGACTCATTACCAAAAATAAGATGCTAAGATGGATACCACAGGTGCGGCTGGCGAGATTCTTCAGCTGCCAAGCGTGGGGTGAAACTCCTCCCGGCCAATGAAAAAAAAAATGAGACTAGGGTTGCCGCGCAGCACCGCAGTGGAAAAGATGAAAGAAAGGATTAAGTGAAGAAAGAATTAAGTTAAATAACCAGTAGTCTCGAGGTCAGGACTACTCAAATCACTCTAGAGGTCGGTCACGTCCTAAACGCGCCCATACTGAGATAATACGCTTAAACCGGCTTAACCCTGGGATGAACTTACTAGTAGCGAGGATTCGTCCTCCTGGACAAAAGTTCCGTTCTGGTCACAACTAGGAAAGTTAGCGGCCACGACCACAAATGCTGGACCAGTGCAGTCTAGATGGGCAACCACCTCTCACTCGACGGGGTTGTATGTGCATCCTAATCTCGCTAAGGTTTTCGGGTGTGAAATTCTAACCCCGGAATGGATGGGCAATCACCTCTCACCCAGCGAGGATATTCGGATATCTAAAACACGTCGAGGTTTTCCGGTGAGAAAGTCGAACTCTAGATTAAACTGGTGCAACGAAAACCACGGTGTCACGCAATCCCGCTTCTGCGACCCACTGAGAATACAGGCCCAATTCCTGCGATACTCTGAATCTCATTTGGTCCTGTCGGGGATTTTCCGTGGCCCTCTCGGGGACCACAGGACCAATCGAGGACCACAGGAGTAAATTTAGTAGGATCACGGGGCGACCTTGGTGGTAGAAGCGAACGAAGAAGAAGAAGACGTAAAGAGGACATTGTTAAGAGAGGCCAGTTTAGTGGGCATAACATTCCTTGATGAGATTAAAAAACACACTGAAGACAGGAAATCTTGGCGAACTACCATGCGAGTCCAATGTGATATTTAACGGCACGGGAAGGATGTAAGGTGTAATATATATATATAATAAGCAATACAGTTTGTTTTGTACACTGAATCTCTTGTTAAATAGAACATAATTTGAACATCAAAACTGACTTATCTCTGATAAAGTATGGGAAAAAACTTTACCGCAATCAGGTTTCGTTTAAATAATTAAGTTTAAGGATCCATAAACGCGTGGTCAATATACTGTTTCAAGAGAAATATTTGAGGACTTGTGTACAATATTTCTGTTTTCGTGTACACAGTTTAATCCTTCAACTTCTACACTTTATTTTGTACTTGACACGTTTGTGTGTCCTGGTTTATGAGTTCTTTTTGTTTAAGACATTTCTGCTGATTTTTTTTTTTTGGTTTGTTTATCTTAAAACTGATTTATGTAACGGTATATGTGAAATTTATCTACAAAATACTACTGTTCTTCTCATAAAGATTGATAGATGGAACACACAAATGTAATGTGGAAATTAAAAAAAAATAGATACGTGTTCGAGAGATAAACTTTACACTTACTCTTCTCAGCACAAAAACACACACACACACACGCAATAAGATGAAGGACAAATTGATAACAACTAACATATTGTTTTTAATTATTCATTTTTGAAAACTGTCATAATTCCCCTCTAACAACTGTTCTACATTGTTGTTAAAACATTCTTAACTCTTTCCACCCAAAAAAAAAAAAAAAACGCGGACGTTACCGGCACACCGGCGGACGTTACCGGCACACGGGCGGACGTTACCGGCACACGGGCGGACGTTATATTATCGAGCGGGTGTTGCGATAATTTTTGGGTCCCTCTCTAAAATTAATTTTAACAAACTAATTCAGGGTTCAACATAAATGTATCATATATCAAAATAAGTAGAAATGAATGAGGATTTCATAAATGTAGTTATTTGTCAAAGAAAGAGAACTGTTGAGAAAAAATTGAAAAGTTTGTGAGCAAAAAAAAAAAAAATATTTAGGACTGAGGAAAAAAAAGTATGTTCAACTTACCCTCAATCTGAATATATTCCAACTGAATATAAATCCAACTTTGGCACATTTTGTTGTGAAATCCAAATGAATCACATCTAATATACAATATATCTCTTTTCAGCCCAAAAAAGAATTATGACACACAAATAAAATTGTTTTCTACTTACCATTACAGCTGTAAATATCCAATTGAAAAACACACTATGAAGATAAATGGAATTCCTCACATGAAGTGTAAAAACTGTGGACAAATTTGCAGACTTACAAACAAACAAAAACACAAACACAACAGAAAACAATGTGAACTCATTTTGCGCAACCCTTGTGCATGTCAGTTGTGAAAATTTGGATGGCCCTGAAAAGGGCCGTTATAGAGCTGCTGTCGGCTGAGGTGAATGCTTGTATAAAACTGTCAGTATGTGATCTGTCCACAGTATATTTACATGATAAAAAAGTATAAAAAAATTAATTTTGCTGTCAATATATACAACACAGGTACAAAAACACTAGTCTTCTGCTGTCTTCAGTCAAGAAATCAGTCACCTACAGAGTAAAAATGGCCAGGTTAGACAGAGATGTCAAGGCTGGCTCAGACAGTAAATGTAGAAATCACAGGCAAATGAAGTATTTGTGCTAGAATGCAGTGGTATCATGCTCGATGTGACGTATGATACACCCGGAAACAATTCTTTGGACACAGATGAGGTTCGTCCGAGCACGTAGTGCAGTAGTAATAGGTGCGGACTTTCTTGTTTGGCCTCGAACAGTATAAACACCGTTTATGGAAATCTTTCATGTCAATCAGATGAGCACCTTGGTAATGTTCTGAGATAAGGGGATGTGCTGCTGCTCCCGTTTGCCTGGGAGCAGGCATACTAACTTCTGCAATGAAGCTGCTGTCTGCCAAGGATACCAAACCCTCAATAAGCTGGTTCTTGAAGAAGACCAGAGATTTGTTACTCCTGCCAGGGTTCTCTGAAAGCAAATATAAAGTGTGAGCATTCACCTGTGTTATTTCCAAAATCCAGTTGAATATTTTCTTCCACCACTTTATTGTCTTTCTAGAATGCATGCCATAGTATGAAACCTTTTGGTCAGCTCTGTCACATCCATTCATACACATGTTATATGTGTGAATGATCTCTGGTTTCTGGACCTCTCGCTGTCCTTCGATAAGAGGAATAGTGACAGCTTTTCCATGTGTTGTAACCACATGAACAGGCCTCTTTGACTTTTTGTTTGTCCAGGAAACACAGAGAATCTTACCATCATCTCTGACATGGTAAACAGGCTTGTTTTCCTCAAGTGTCTGAGTTTTCAGCTGCGGAGGAAAGCCCTTACGACAGATATTCAAGGTCCCAGTGTAATTGTGACCTTTTGACAGCAGATAATCAACCAGAGGAAGACTGGTATAAAACCTGTCTGCAAATATATGATGAGAAGCCTTCACTGGCTGCAAAAGTGTCTGAAAAACTTTCACAGCATGACTTGCTCTGTCAGCAGTGGCAGGGTCATAGGAGGTTTGCTTCCCAAAATATATCACCAGGTTGAACACATAACCTGTGATGGAGTCACAAAGGCCAAACGTCTTGATGTTATATTTGGCTGGCTTGCTAGCGTTATATTGCTTGTGACACCAGCGTCCCTTGTAGCCAATTACCATTTCATCAATACTTACGTCTCTGAAAGGGTAAAAGGCTGCCTGAAAAGATGCGACCAGCTGATTGACAAAAGGTTCAATTTTGGCTTTACCTTTACTATCAGCTTCACCGACATGCAGCATAGTACTGTATATCTTCAGAAACCTATCCCTACTAAACATCTGCCTAAAAAATGGTGACTGCAGATGGCCTGTGGTGATCCAATAGTCACTGAGTTTTGGTTTAGGTTGCATGCTCATGGAAATGATAGTGGCCATGAACTTATACATTTCATGGCGGCCAATAGGTGTCCATCCAGAATCATTACTACCATCACCTACTTGGCTAAGTTTCATAACAGCATAAGCATTTATGCTGGCTATGAGACTGTCCAAAATATCTATTGTAAATAGTGCAAAGAAAAACCCCAGTGGTGTCCGCTCACGGCCAACATCTAACAGAATACCACTGCCAGGATCACTGCTGCTAGGAGTTCCTAGCTCTTCATTCACCTGTGCTTCTCTCCAGTTAGATACTGAATTGTTATTTTCTCTCTGAGCCACAGAAACAATAGTTCTAGGTCGTTTCACAGGTGGATGACGTATCTTATTGCTCGGTCCAGCTAAAGAACTAGAACTAGTCGTAGGGCCATTGTCAGAGTCACTTTCACTATGCCTGTCACCGTCACTATAGGCAGATAAACTAACTACAGGTTCATCCACGTGAGAAATTGATTCAGTTATGGTCTTTCCGTTACCTATACATTTAAATAAATTCAAAGCTGCCTTTGCTCTGTTTCTAACAGGCCTACCACTACCTGAATAACATGCAGTCACATTTGTCGCGTCGGTCGGTGAGTTCATTTTTTGAGTCGGTCTCGAAAATGTCGCTGAAAAACACAAATTCTTGACAATATTTTACAAACTCCTTTTTGAACGGCGTGCCCAGAAGTAAAGGAAGATTCTGGCATGCGCAGATAGTCGTTAACTAAAAAGTTAATTTCACATGTGAACGAAACAAAACAGGGTGTCCCATAGGGACCTGTAGACTGCCGACGCAAAACGAACATGGCCCCTGTGGGGTCCAGGCGGGTGGAAAGAGTTAAACGTAAGTCAAATATTTGCAAATGTTCATTTAAAGAACAATATGTGCTTAGTGTCTGTGTAGAATATAGAAACATTTCACTCAAGTAATTCTTGGGACTGAAAGTAATATATGTTTCAGAGCTCTACTTACTACAACTCGCTGTAAACGTTGGCCTAGGGAGTTAAATAAACAATGTACTCACTTACCTTTACACATTCAATCACTGCTCTGCAAATTCTGACTTGCATGTTGTATTCACCTGCTCAATATACTCACGTGTTTGACTTCTATGTTATATTCACCTGCTCTTAATACTCACCTGAGTGACTTTTGTGTTATATTTACCTGCTCTTAATACTCATGTGATTGACTTCTGTGTTATATTTACCTGCTCTTAATACTCATGTGATTGACTTCTGTGTTATATTTACCTGCTCTTAATACTCATGTGATTGACTTCTGTGTTATATAAGTATTTAACTGTTCACTATACTCGCGTGATTGACTTCTGCCTTTTAATTTAGCTTCTCACTATACTCGAGTGTAATTTTTGTTTTTATGCTTTTAAAAATCTATATTTAGCAGCATCAAGCAGTGGTTGAAGACTTCGACCAGACAGTAAAGAGATACGGCCATTAATAAATAAAACAATTAATAGGAAAGAAAACCTTGCCCAGACAGACGTTTTATCTTCTCTATAAGGCCAGCGATTCATTTCTTCCTTTTCTTCTTCAGCTTTCCCAGACATAAAAGCTCATTGCTACAGATAAATTTCGCCTCCATTCCTCCCTGTTCCTAATCCTATCTCTCCAGTTTTTAACACCAGTTTCATGTATATCTTCTTCTATGTTGTCTCTTCATCTCTGTCTTGGTCTACCTCTTGGGCTTTGTTTCCTTCATCTCTTGTACATACCTCATTTTCGTTTGTCTGTTCTCTTCCATTCTTTCTACACGGCCAAACCATATATGATATTAACTGCAAAGACTGTTAACTTTGAATGATATTTGGAACATAGCGCCCCTGAGACTTAGTTTTATTATCAAATATGCTTATTACCTCCCGCCTAAACGTGAAAACCTGCTTAGATGGAGGGAAGTAAAGGGTCACTCAACAGTAATCAGGAAAATATTGGAACAGTTCTTCTAGCGTTAAAAATATCACTAGTTCAAGACCCTACACGTGGAGATACAACAATGGTACAAGAACTGAGTGGCATCACGAACAGTGCAAGAAAAACAGCAAATAGAAAGAAATAGTCTAAAACCTTTGATAAAGCTACTTTGGTGCGGTGAAATTATCAAACATCAAAGATGTGGACTTTCCTTGGTCTAGTTTCCAGACAGAACAAATGATTGAGAGGCTGTGGACAGTCATAAATAATGTTGAAATAGGACCAGGTACTACACTGTGTTCAGTTAGAAAACAGGTCTTAAACATGACTGAACTTACAGTAGGCTTGAGTCCAGGATTAAATACATCTCTAAACATAATGAAAACGATTATGCAGTAAAGCCTTTAGGACGTGTATTAGAAGTTACTTCTAGAATGATTGACGTAGAGAAGGTGTCAGACGTTAGATATAAAATGACTGTTGTAGGGATAGTTTCAGGAATCAGATGTAGAATGATTGCCGTGGAGAAAGTGACAAGAGTATCTGTGGCGGGATCATCGTACGACCTACATAAACTATTGGAAGAGCAAGCAAGGACACTGTGCATTGAAAAACCTCACGAGAACATGAGAAAATGTCTAGTGCTGGCTGTAGCACAGTCACAGATGAAAGTATAACATGTGAAAGCTATTAGTTGAAAGTTACTATCACTCACCAGGACCAAGTCACGAACAGCAATGATACAGACGACACAGTTACATCAGATAACTTCCTGCACCACATTTCGTGTACCAAGGACACAATGAAAGCAGGTGGAAATGAAAGGGAAATAGAAATTAGCAGAAAAATATGAACGGCCAAATACACTTTCAACAGAATATAAACAAAAATTCTTGGGTCCAAAAATACAGCAGAGTAATAAAAATTGTGAATGATTAAATTCTGTGTATACCCGGCATTCTTTTCTGATAGAGAAAATTGGACATTATATAGAACAGGAGAAAATAAAGTTGAGGTTATTGAAATGAGGCTACATACATAAAATGAGAGGCAAAAATATACTAAATTGACTCTAACTGAAAAAGAAATAACTTGACAAATATAAAGATAAGACAGCTAAAACCTGCTGGCAATATCAAGGGACGTAATCAGTCAGTCATGTGCATGCCCTTTTAAGAGTTTTTCCTTCCTAACAGCTCATCTGTAGCCCTCTCATTGTAAACAAGATGGCCTGCTGCTGATGCATCCATTCGCAGATCATCAACGGTGTCTTGCAGCCGTCTTCGCCTTGGTCTTCCTTTCTTTCTTGTTCGCATTATGTACCCTCCAAGACTGTCTTCTCCAAATTCTCATGAAGTTTAATGTGTCCAAAATACCTAAGTTTTCTCTGTTTAATCTTTTTACGAGCCAATCTTCTTCTATATAAAATTATTGTAGCATGGTTACTTTTGTTCATGATACTTGGAGGACTCTTCTATAGCATTTACTTTTAAAGGCACTTATGTGCTTCTCAGCTATTTTGTTAAGTTCCAGGTCTAAAAGACATACCAGGCGTATGATGCGATGGGGAGGTAATACAACAATAACAAAAAGATATAACAGGTGGAGAAGTTGAAGCAGAAAAGCAAGAGAACGACAGATTTATATTTAGTTCACGGACAACAACAACAACAGACAGATATATATTTAGTACATGGACGACAAGAGACAGATTTATATTTAGTAAATGGAAAACAACAACAAGAGACAGGAACCAACTTAGCTCGGATGTGTGTGCAAATAGGAGACAGAGCACGCGGGAGATACATTAGAGTCAAATTAACGGAACAAGATGATGTCTTTATCTTTTGTTAGGGACAGACAAGAAGTATATGTTTCTGTAGTTTCAGCAGCAAAAAGTATTATTATTATTATTTTATTATAATTATGTTTAAAATGTGTAATACATTCTGTTTATATTGACGAAAAGTAACAATTTAGCAGTGCCCTGCTCATGTTGATGAGAAAAAAACTATTTGCTGTACTCTGTTTATGTTGATGAGAAACAAAATACTTGCTGTACTCTGTTTATGGTGATGAGAAACAAAATAATTGCTGTACTCTGTTTATGTTGATGAGAAGCATCAAAATATTTGCTGTACTCTGTTCATGTTGATGAGAAAAATCAAATTATTTTCTGTACTCTGTTCATCTTAATTAGAAACAACAAAATATTTGCTATACTCTGTTCATTTAGATGAGAAACAAGATACTTGATGTACTCTGTTTATGTTGATGAGAAACAAAATATTTCCTGTACTCTCATTATGTTCATGAGAAACAAAATACTTGCTGTACTCTGTTTATGTTGATGAGAAACAAAATACTTGTTGTACTCTGTTTATGCTGATGAGAAACAAAATACTTGATGTACTCTGTTTATGTTGATGAGAAACAAAATATTTGCTGTACTCTGATTATGTTCATGAGAAACAAAATACTTGCTGTACTCTGTTTGTGGTGATGAGAAACAAAATACTTCCTCTACTCTCATCATTGATGGGAAACAAAATATTTTGTGTACTCTGTTTCTGTTTATGAGAAACAAAATACTTGCTGTACTCTGTTCATGTTGATGAGAAACAAAGTACGTGCTGTACTCTGTTCATGTTGATGATAAACAAAATATTTGCTGTACTCTGTTTATGTTGATGAGAAACAAAATATATGCTGTACTCGGTTTATGTTGATGAGAAACAAAATATTTGCTGTACTCTGTTTATGTTGATGAGAAACAAAATACTTGCTGTACTCTGTTTATGGTGACGAAAATCAAAATATGTGATATTCTGACCAAAATGAAAATGTGATATATTAAAATTTTTGTGATATTAAAATTAACAATGTACGTTATAATATATTACTTCTTAAAGCATAAAAACAAGGTGATGTGATGCTATATAGAAGAATGTAAAATGATGTGATATGTGAAGTTTATTTTGAAGAAAACCTAAAAACAAAAATTCTGATCCATTAGAATTTTCTTCCAAACAATACATACATATATGAACAATAAAACTGAAAAGATGAAGATTTCATTCCTTGGTGAAAGCAGTATTGTCAGGGGGCGCTACCCTGCAAGAGTCATGTAGATTTAACGCCCCTCGTGTGTTTCTTTATAAATTCGGTTTGTGGGGTGACTTTCTCTGACTTTTAATCTCAGATTCTACATGTAAATAGTGTGTTCTTTAGGACAAGCCACGGGATGTGTGCCAGAGCGTATTAGCATAATTTGTAAGGTGTCAGTTTGAGCTGGTATGAGTGAGATAATCTTCGTTTATGGTTGTGTGAGAGAGATCCTCTTTTGTACACGAGAAGACACTGCCAGAAATCTTTATCATTACTCAGACTTAGTGGCACATGAACTGCCATACTTAGTGCTGCAAAATGTATCTTTATCACTTAGACTTAGGGGTACATGAACTGCCATACTTAGTGCAGTAAAATATATCAAATTTTATCATCCATCAAATTGAAAATGTTTTTAGAAATTTTCAGCTAATAAAAAGCAACAGGACCAGATGAATATCAGATGAAACGATCTCAATTCATAATAAAAGTCCGCCTTCACGTTCAATTAACACGACACGGGAAAATTAGAAACATTTAAAAACACTGATATTCAGACATAATTTGACTCATCTTAAAGACAGGTCTCGTATTCAGACATAATTTGACTCATCTTAAAGAAAAGCCTGGTAGTCAGACATGATTTGACTCATCTTAAAGAAAAGCCTGGTAGTCTTCCATAATTTGACTCATCTTAAAGACAAGTCTCGTATTCAGACATAATTTGACTCATCTTAAAGAAAAGCCTGGTAGTCATCCATAATTTGACTCATCTTAAAGAAAAGCCTGGTAGTTCGCCATAGTTTAACTCATCTTAAGAAAAGCTTGTTAGACGGTCATAATTTGACATCTTAGAGAAAAACCTGGTGATCAGCCATAATTTGACTCATCTTAAAGAAAATCTGGTAGTCCTCCATAATTTGACTCATCTTAAAGAAAATCTGGTAGTCCTCCATAATTTGACTCATCTTTGAGAAAGGTCTGGTAGTCCTCCATAATTTGACTCAT
Organism: Achatina immaculata; assembly: GCA_009760885.1. NCBI lineage: Eukaryota > Metazoa > Mollusca > Gastropoda > Stylommatophora > Achatinidae > Lissachatina > Lissachatina immaculata. The sequence continues at coordinate 54,638,912 of CM019693.1, forward strand.
CTTAAAGGAAAGCATGGTATTCCTCCATAATTTGACTCATCTTAAAGGAAAGCCTGGTAGTCCTCCATAATTTGACTTATCTGAAAGAAAAACCTAGTAGTCCTCCATAATTTGACTTATCTGAAAGAAAATAGCCTGATAGTCCTCCATAGTTTGATATATCGTAAAGAACGTTCTGGTAGTCAGCCATAATTAGACTCATCTTAAAGATAGGTCTTGCAGTCAGCCATAATTAGACTCATCTTAAAGATAGGTCTGGTAGTCAGCCATAATTAGACTCATCTTAAAGATAGGTCAGGTAGTCAGCCATAATTAGACTCATCTTAAAGATAGGTCAGGTAGTCAGCCATAATTAGACTCATCTTAAAGATAGGTCAGGTAGTCAGCCATAATTAGACTCATTTTAAAGAAAAGAAATCCAGAAGACGACTATAAAAGCTTCAGATCAGTTTCTCTGACGTAATTGTGAATTAAGATGTAGAATATGAGTCGTTTAAAAAGAATTTAATTATCTGTCAAGGACTCCCCTTACCCTCATCCCTCCAACTTGTCGGACCTGCCCACACAAACACAGAACCCACAGACACCCACAGACAGCCACACATGTCAATAATTTGATGATTACTTCCAAATGTCCCGTTGCATGTTTTGAACTCACCTCACTAAAACTTCTCTGTAAGTTAAATCTCCGCCAACAAAGCAGAACATATTAACCGTATCTCTCATCTATGTCCAGAGTGCAGTGATGATGACCCAGACTATAAACTATAAACTATCTTTTCCCTTTCTCCCCCCCCCCCCAACACACACACATTTCTAGGAATCTTATTATGTGATACACAGGACAACACAGTCCTCAAACAAATAAACTGATTTAGTTTCTAAATTCCTTGAACCGCCATGTTTGTAGGGAGTGGTTCTATTGCCAGACACTGATTACGTGTTACACTTGGCTGTTGTTTTCTTATTTCTTTTTCATAACTACTTTAAAGATTTGATTATGTTTAAATAACTGAACTTTGTTCTACTTGTTTTATAAACTGACGGAAAGAGCCACTTCAACTGATTTATGAGAGCACTGAGAACACAGGGTGTTTTCAGAAAATATTTCATTCATACGACTTTTACTTGCAAGCTTGACTGTAGTCACAACAAGTCAGACAATCTGAAAACATAGGACAGAGATCAGATAACCAACGTTCATAAATGTAGAAATGTGGGAGTTAAATTCTTGCATAGTTTCAGTTTATGCCGACACAGAAAGTTCACAGGCGTGTGAGAAAATTTGGATTTTGTAAAAAATAAAACCCTTCTTACGGAAATATTTCGTAGTATAATTTTAGGTGTTCCCATAATTTCTTCTTAAGTGTGTTCAGAACACGGAGTTTAAAAACTGAGATTTCCTGTGTTTGTATGGAGAGCGATTTTAATCTACTCTCTGACACTTCCACTCCCAGATTATTATATCTGATTAGCATGTCCATATTTGGGCAACAAAATGAAATGAATACGTTGTTACTTTTTTAAAATAGGATCTTTGATAAAATGAATATTTTCAGTCCATCCATCCATCCATCCATCCATCCATTCATCCATCCATCCTTCCGTCTTTCCGTACGTCCGTCCGTCCATCCATCCATCCATCCATCCATCCATCCATCCATCCATCATCCATCCATCCATCTTATCTATAGATCCATTCATCCATCCGTCCGTCAATCCTTCCATGCATCCATGCATCCATCCATCCATCCATCCATCCATCCATCCATCCTTCCCTCCGTCCGTCCATCCATCAATCAATTCATCCATGCATCCGTCCGTTTGTCCGTAAATCTATCCATCCATCCATCCATTCATCCATTCATCCATCCGTCCGTCCGTCCGTCCATCCATCCATCCATCCATCCATCCATCCATCCATCCATCACATCATATATTGATCCCTGTGGACAGGGCAAAGTCTGCAGTCCTCCCAGATTCTGACAAGAGTCCTAAAAGCTTTTAGACCAGTCTCGTGTCTTCAGGTCATGTCTCACTTCTTATGTCCGCATGGTTTGGGCACTGTTGAAGGATATAACTTTGTTAGTGACAAAATATCTTGTAAATGATACATCAACAGTTTTGTGAGGGTCTTTTTGAGCAGGTTAACAAAGTTTTAGTAGCTGGAGTTAGGATTGCTACTTTTTCTCCAGATGTAAATAAAATGTTTACTACTTGTACTGTGTAATAAAAGAATGCATGTAATATTGACTAAAGGGCAAGACCCTGGTGGTGACTTACGTTATAAAATCTTTACAAACATCCAACATATAGCGTCACTGGGTGGTTCAAATTTTAGACATTACATATTTTCTTTCCAGAATTAATCACGCATTTCCTTCTTTCACTTGTTTGTCACTTAGTCTTTTCTACTCGATATGGAGAGAGAGAGAAAAGAGAGAGAGAGAGAGACAGAGAGAGAAGTAGACAGTGATAGAGAGAGAGAGAGAGAGAGAGGTAACATGAAGAGCTAATTAACGATTGTCAGAAAGAAACCTTCAATTTTTTGGTTTGATAATTCGCGCGTTTTTTTTTTTTTTTTGATAACTAAGGGAGACAATTACAAAATAAAAGCAGCTAGAAGTAAAAGGTCAATATTTGATTTATTTTGAAAATATCTCAAATTTATTTTAATCAGGAAATATTAGTATATCACCTATGTTGAGGAAGAGAATAAATATTTATAAACTTTTGCAGAGAAAAGATTTTATTGTTAAGTGACTTAAGAAAATGCACAATTATTTATATCGTCTTATTTATATATATGCTTCAGGGAAAATGCTGTCAGAAATTAAAAAAAAACGTGGATCTGATCTCTTTTTTTACGGCAAAGTCTTTATCGAGTGAGATACCCGGAGGGTGTCTCATACATAAACAATTGAGTAGACGAGTTAGAAGTAACTAGCATCAGCCACGCACAGGATCAGAGAGATAACTCTAACACGCGGTCTCACGAGAGTGCGCTCTTAACCTTAGATACGTCACTTACTTTTGACGGACTCTCTTCACATTCGCAGCCCCGATATTTTACATCCACTAGGATGAACTAGTCTTGTGTCCAGGGTGGAGATACATTTAACTCTGGTCGCTTTTACACGCACAAATCTTTTTGCCTTTTACTAAAGATTTTGTTCGAGGAGATTTAATTCAGTTTGGAAAAATGGCTGATGTCGAAATAGAATTCGATTGTGAAAAGTTCATCCCCACCGGGGAACTGCACAAACCGGGAACTCTTGTTCTCATTGTGTCCGGACCTGACGCGTGGAAAGTCTCGTGTCCGCTGGTGATGGGGATGCTTGCTGGACCAGCAGGCATCGGGACAAACGGAGTTGCTACCCTGTACAGCCTACAAAGCAAACACCGATGGTACGCCTCCCTGACTACTTCGGCGCATATAGCGCATTTCAACAGATTACGCGGGTTCCGATTTCATTGCAATAATCTGAAATTAACTATAGACGTAGACCACCATGAAGGAGAGAAGACGAAAGGAACTCTTCACTACGTTCCTCCAGGCATAATAGCGGAGAAACATAAATACGCATCTACATTTCCTAAGAGATGTTATCCAATACTCTCACGATAAGAATAGCCAGTCAGCAATCTTATCGCTGGACCAGGAGAAGGCTTTCGATAGAGTTTCCCATTCTTTCCTCCAGAAAACCTTGTCCAAATGTAATCTTGGGAACTACATCAGAGACTGGATACAAATTCTATACAACAAACCAGAAAGCAGACTTTTAATAAACCATACCCTCAGTGAACCAATACGGTTAACCAGATCTGTACGTCAGGGCTGCCCACTCTCACCCCTGTTGTATGTGTTAACTCTAGAGCCACTCCTGGAGAGAATCAGGCAAGAGACAATAGTCAAAGGAATCTTTATTCCTGGAATGGGAGAGAGGAAGTCGTTGGCCTATGCTGACGACACAATCTTCTTTCCCTCCAATATATCCTCTATCAGGTTTATTCTAGACATATTTGCAGAGTTCGGACAGGGCAGCGGGGCTAAAATAAACATTCAAAAATCACATATAATGGGTTTAGGTAAATGGACCAACAAAACAGACTTCCCTTTCACATTAATACAAGTCAACAACATTAAAATATACGGAATATTATTTACAGCTACGCCTTCAAATAACATCAAAGCAAGATGGCGAAATATAATTGAAAAAATTAAAAACAGACTGGAAATTTACAAATACAGAACCACCACCATATTCGGCAGAAGTGTCGCAGTCAACACTTGCATCATACCACAGCTTATATATACCGCAAACATATTCCCCCTGCCTAAACAGTCACTTAAGGAAATAAATTCAATGATTAGAGACTTTATTTTCCGACGCACAGTACGCAGCATCCAACAGAAAACCTTGATGCAAGACAAAAATAGAGGGGGCATCTCCCTACAAGACATAGCAACAAAGATCCAGGCACTCAGGATCAAATATATAGGACAAATCATCCAACAGCCACACAAACATACTCTAGCCCACTACTACGTTGGGCTGAGGCTTCTTAAACTGTGTAAATTAAACAATATACACCCCCATCACTTTGGCACTATACCGCTCTTCTACAGACAATGCATACAAAGTGTAACTGGGAATGAACGTTTAATACGCATGAAAACATCATGCATATACAAACATCTGGTCAGGAAACAGGAGCCTCCATTACAGTGCAGAATAAAGAGAGGATACAAATACTTCATCACCGACTACACACAATCATTTCAAAACCTACACAAGAAAGGAATCACGCCAAGTGCACGAGAGATAACATACAGACTATTGTTCAACATGACACCGACCACACAAGGGATCGCCCACAGATTCCACAGACTGATCAGATGTAAACTATGTAGACTGAACACACAAGAAACGGAAGAACACATTTTCTTTCAGTGCAGAACCGTTTCTTTAGCCTTAGAATTTTTGACTCAGGAGATAGCAACAAGAACAACAGAGAAAGTAGACATATACAGAGCAATAATGTTAAACACCATTCCTCGAACAGAAACAAACAGCCATACGCAGTGTATCATCCTCCTTGCTGAGTTTAGGTATGTTGTTTGGTCATGTAGGAATAGGGCCACATTTGAAAATAGAATTTTTACAAAAGAACTTCTCCTGTACATTTTCAAACAAAAATTGTTACAGCTTTCAACCAGTTTCTAGTGCATATTTATTTCTGTGTACACCCCGTGGGTGAAAGAGAAGGCTTTAGCCGAATACAAGCACTGTCCATCACTAGAGAGAAAGTTAACGAAGAGAGTGAGAGAGAGTGAGAAAGGGTCCTGATAGTAGGTGAGAGGATGTGTGTCTGTGGTTATACTATTACTATACACCTTTGTTGTAACGTTTTATGTACAAAGCATTCGCGTTATCATACTCCATGCTGTCACCTCACGGTTTGTAAAGCCCACCATCTCATTATTTCATTCCACGGGCAATCATCCTCAACTCACGTCACATGTACATGCTTCGTTATTGTTTATTTGAAAGTTTGTTTTTTTTTTGGAAAGATTTGGAAAAAAAAAAGCAAAAAAAAAAAAAAAAACAGGAAAAAAAAAAAAAAAAAAATTTCAAAAAAAAAAAAAAAAGAATGAAACAAAAAAAAAATATATAAAACAAAAAATAAAAACAAAAAAAAAATATAAAACACAAAAAAGAAGAAAAATAAAAATGACCTGGCTCGGTTGACTCGCCCTTGGTGGTTTTGGTGCTTGCTGAATTTGCATATAAAATATTTAAAAAAAAAAAAAAAAAATATCGAGTGAGATACCCGGAGGGTGTCTCATACATAAACAATTGAGTAGACGAGTTAGAAGTAACTAGCATCAGCCACGCACAGGATCAGAGAGATGACTCTAACACGCGGTCTCACGAGAGTGCGCTCTTAACCTTAGATACGTCACTTACTTTTGACGGACTCTCTTCACATTCGCAGCCCCGATATTTTACATCCACTAGGATGAACTAGTCTTGTGTCCAGGGTGGAGATACATTTAACTCTGGTCGCTTTTACACGCACAAATCTTTTTGCCTTTTACTAAAGATTTTGTTCGAGGAGATTTAATTCAGTTTGGAAAAATGGCTGATGTCGAAATAGAATTCGATTGTGAAAAGTTCATCCCCACCGGGGAACTGCACAAACCGGGAACTCTTGTTCTCATTGTGTCCGGACCTGACGCGTGGAAAGTCTCGTGTCCGCTGGTGATGGGGATGCTTGCTGGACCAGCAGGCATCGGGACAAACGGAGTTGCTACCCTGTACAGCCTACAAAGCAAACACCGATGGTACGCCTCCCTGACTACTTCGGCGCATATAGCGCATTTCAACAGATTACGCGGGTTCCGATTTCATTGCAATAATCTGAAATTAACTATAGACGTAGACCACCATGAAGGAGAGAAGACGAAAGGAACTCTTCACTACGTTCCTCCAGGCATAATAGCGGAGGGTGTAAGACAAATTTTCTCCGATATTACCGGCGATGAGAAGCCGGAGGTATTCCAAAACAAATCGGGAGGTGCAGACAAGTGGACTTTCCATGCCTACCAAAGAAAGAAATAGCACACAACGTGAACTTGAAACTGGCCCAGATAGGGGGCAGAACTCTGCGATTACTAGTCACACTACCTGGTCGACGAACGCCCTGTGCCATATGTGGCGAGGATACCCACTGGGTGGGCCAGTGCCCAAAGAAAAAACGAAACATTGTCAACCAGACAAAAGCAGCCACGAACACAGAGGAGAGCGTACCAACTCCCACCACCGAACCTGAACAAGGAATGCCACCAGCCACGACGGAGAACAAGGAGACTGTCACAACCCCCAGCACGGAGCCTGTAATGCCTCCTCCAGAGAGGACACAACAAAACATTAACAATGCCTCAAAAAAAGAGGCAGAGAAAAACCAACAGAAACCAACAGACAACGAGGGCTTCACGGAAGTCCGACGAGAAAATAAAACACTGAAGGGCAGCAAGTCTTCCCACGCAGAAAAGCCCAGGAAGAGACTTCAATTGTGTACTGTCCAACTTAGACTTATTTGGAGGAAGACTGATGTTGCAAACACATAAAACAAACCCAGATAAATCATCACAACTCCTTATTCTAGAGAGTATCACACAAGAACACAACCCGGTGGACACACACAGACACTTAACACCTGATGGCAGAGAGTACACACACGAAGATAAAACAAACTCAAACGTCAGACGGTCAGCTAGGTTAGATAGAATATATGCATCCAGAACTTACGTAATTAACAAAACAAAGCACATTGACAGCACGCTAAAGTTTACAGACCACAAAGCAGTACTCACAGAAGTGACCACATCCACCACTACAGCCATAAACACTAGAAGATCCTCCCATTGGAAATTTAACAATAACTTACTAAACAACCAGCAATACGTAACCCACATATCACAGATTATGGAAGACAATGTCCGAGATGCCCCAGACAAAGATCTGGTGGAATATTGGATCCTACTGAAAAACACAATAAGAGAAAGGACACAGACACTAGCTACATACATACACAGAGAGTCAAGGAAACAAGAAGCCGTACTGGAAGAGGCTATTAGACTAACAAAGCAGTTAGACACCAACGCCCCACAAATCCATCAGCTGGAAGAACAACTAGAACAACACAGACAACATAAGTACCAGGGCGCGATGCTCAGAACAAAACTACAAGCTGTAACACAGGAAACTCCAAGTAGACATTATTTAGCAGTAGAACAGAACATACAACGCAGTAAGCAAATACACAAAATTGTTGACGGTCAAGGACAAGAACACACAGAGAACAGTAAAATATGCGAGGCCTTCCACGAATTCTACAGCAAGCTGTACACGTGTGAGGACTAGTCAACATCAACACAAGATAAATTCCTACACTACACTAAGCACCTGTCTGAGGACCAGTCAACATCAACACAAGATAAATTCCTAAACTACACTAAGCACCTGTCTGAGGACCAGTCAACATCAACACAAGATAAATTCCTACACTACACTAAGCCTGAGGACGACAAACAAATCCTAGACCAACCACTAACACTAGGCAACTTAGAAGATGCGCTAAACACCTTCCAAAAAAAACAAATCCCCAGGACCGGACGGACTTACCGCCGAGTTCTTCCAGAAATTCTTCCCACTATTGGGACCGTTACTACTTAAAGTTCTCGAGGAAGCCTTTGATAGAAAAGAACTTCCTTCTAGTCTCAACCTTTCATACATAACCCTCTTGCCAAAAAGTCAATCCGACAAAGCTCGGATAACAAACTACAGACCCATCTCACTGCTAAATGTCGACTACAAAATCTTATCTAAAGCACTAACAATAAAATTAAAACCTTTCATGCACGCATTGATACACGAAGACCAACAGTGCAGCGTCAACAACAGAAACATTAGCACACACACACAATTTCTCAGAGATTTCACAGAGTACGCCCATGATAAAAACAGCCAAACACCAATCCTGTCCTTAGATCAGGAAAAAGCCTTTGACAGAGTGTCTCACTCCTTCCTCCACAAAACCCTCCACAGTAACAATGTGGGGAGCTACTTCAGATACTGGATTAAAATTATATACTCCTCACCACAAAGTCAGATCCTGGTCAACCACACTCTAACAGACACAATAAATCTAACAAGATCTATCCGACAAGGGTGCCCACTTTCCCCACTCCTGTACATACTAACTCTCTGTCCGACAAGGGTGCCCACTTTCCCCACTCCTCTACATACTAACTCTGGAGCCACTCTTGGAAAAGATCAGACACGACAGCCTCATCAAGGGATCTTTCATCCCTGGGGCAGGAGAGAAGAAGTTGATCGCATATGCGGACGACACTGTCTTCTTCCCCGCAAATATTTCCTCAATATGGAACATTTTAGACACCTTTAAACAATTTGGAGAAGCCAGCGGAGCCAAAATAAACATTCAAAAGTCCCAGATCATGGGCTTAGGGAAATGGACCAATAAGTCAGATTTCCCTTTCGACCTAACACACGTTAACCACATGAACATATATGGAATACTCTACACAGTAATACCATCACAAACAAACAAAACGCGATGGAAAAACATAACAGAGAACATTAAAAACAGATTAGAATCATACAAGTACAAAACAACAACAATCTTCGGTAGAAGTATAATAGTCAACACCTTCGTCACACCTAAACTGATCTACACAGCAAACATCTTCCCGCTGCCGCCATTAGTGCTCAAAGAAATCAACAAACTAATCTGAAATTTCATTTTTAGGAACACCATACACAGCATTCAACAAAAAACACTGATTCAAGACAAGAGACGAGGCGGCATTGCACTGCAAGACATCACAACAAAAATACAAGCATTGAGAATAAAATATATAGGAACTATCATCAGAGAGCCACAAAACCACGCATTAGCGCACTATTACATAGGACTTAGGTTATTTAAAACTTTGCAGGGTCACCAACACACAACCTCATCATTTTGGAACACTGCCACTTTTCTATAAACAGTGCATACAAAACTTAACAAAACACGAACACTTAATACACAAGAAAACTCCTGACATTTACAAACAGCTGGTCAGAGAGCAAGAACCATCATTACATTTTAGAATCAAAAGAGGATACAACTACTTTATCACCGATTATAGCCAAACATTCAGAAACCTTCACGGCTCTGGGACTACAAACAAAGCTAAAGAGATAACATACAGACTTTTATTTAACATGACACCTTTAGCAACAACATACATTAGAGGTAAACCAAGCGAATGTAAGTTATGTAGGAGTAACATACATCAAACTGAAGACCACATGTAAAACTTTACATGTAAAACAATATCACGAGCACTGAAACTTCTCAAAAGCACGCTAGAAACAGAAACTAAACAGAAAACAGACATATACAGAGCACTCATGCTAAACACAATCCCCAACACAACAAAAGACACAAAGGAAAAATTGATCATTTTGCTGTCAGATTTTAGATGCCTCGTTTGGGCTTGTAGAAACAAGGCTAAACACGACAATACGTTGTTCAATGATGACATTTTTCTGTACATTTTCCAACAAAAGATTAAGAAATTGTACCCCAGCACCCCTCCCTAGACAATTGAAAGTCATTTTCACTACAAATATATATTTATTTCCAAACCCTCCTCCATTGTATAACTATGCATGTGTAACATATGTGTTCATTTATATATGTGCTCATTTCACAACACAATTTGAAAAAAAAATGTTTTTCTAACGATTTCCAAGCAAGCCTATGAGAGAGAGAGAGAGAGAGAGAGAGTGAGAGAGAGAGAGAGAATGTCATATCATTACTGTACATCTTTGTTTTCACATTTTATGTATGAAGTATTATACATAAACAATTGAGTAGACGAGTTAGAAGTAACTAGCATCAGCCACGCACAGGATCAAAGAGATGACTCTAACACGCGGTCTCACGAGAGTGCGCTCTTAACCTTAGATACGTCACTTACTTTTGACGGACTCTCTTCACATTCGCAGCCCCGATATTTTACATCCACTAGGATGTGCTAGTCTTGTGTCCAGGGTGGAGATACATTTAACAAGGCTTGATCTTATAACATCCGTGGGTGGGGGAGAGGGAGGCCTCTTCTTGGCATTAAATAATTCTAGTTTTACTACAGTCTTCAGATGAGCTGCTTAAAGTCTATTATTAGTTACGGGTAAAGGACCGACCTCATCTAACTACTCAAATATCGAGAATGGACAAAGGGAGCAGGTGATCAATGAGTTCAAGATCTCATCCAGCACCACTGTGCTTCTTCCGACGCGGTAATTTGTAAAGATGGCTCAGAGACTCGGAGCAGCAGAAGTGGGTGAGGTTTTGATGTCTACCGCAATGGGACAGCAGTGGCACATGGTTGGGGACCACTTGAAGTCAGCACGTCAAGCATGCGAATGGAAATTGAAAGCTGTGTCTGCGGCAATGAAGTGGTTAGTTGTGGATGATGTGGTTCATGGCGTGAATGTGGCGGATTCACACAGTATGTTTCGTTAGATTGAGAAAAAATTGCATGGAAAAGAATGGGTTCAAATATTAAACCAGGCAACTGTGATGGGCTTGCGGGGGTACATGTCAGTGACGTGGCAGATAGGCTTGCTGAACAAAGTAAAATAAATGACAGGATGACAATGGACAAGGCTGATATTGCTAAAGCCGTATTGGACAGAGCGCGGGAAAATGAATAGCAGGAATGAAAGAACAATGTAACTGTGAAGAAATTAGTGGAGCTAGGACACATTAAGAATGCTGGTGTGCGTTACAATTTACAAATAGGCTGCGATATTTTCGCATTTCTGTCCAGGACATCAGACATCGGTCTAGCTTCTTTTTTTTTTTTTGACCAGATTTTCCTTCCCCGTTCGTTCAGCCAGGCTTACACGTATTATTGTCTCATGCCATGGAAACTACGACATTCAGCCAGGCTTACACGTATTATTGTCTCATGCCATGGAAACTACGACATTCAGCCAGGCTTACACGTATTATTGTCTCATACCATGGAAACTACGACATTCAGCCAGGCTTACACGTATTATTGTCTCATGCCATGGACACTACGACATTCAGCCAGGCTTACACGTATTATTGTCTCATGCCATGGACACTACGACATTCAGCCAGGCTTACACGTATTATTGTCTCATGCCATGGACACTACGACATTCAGCCAGGCTTACACGTATTATTGTCTCATGCCATGGACACTACGACATTCAGCCAGGCTTACACGTATTATTGTCTCATGCCATGGACACTACGACATTCAGCCAGGCTTACACGTATTATTGTCTCATGCCATGGACACTACGACATTCAGCCAGGCTTACACGTATTATTGTCTCATGCCATGGACACTACGACATTCAGCCAGGCTTACACGTATTATTGTCTCATGCCATGGACACTACGACATTCAGCCAGGCTTACACGTATTATTGTCTCATGCCATGGACACTACGATGAGGCAGAACTGTGTCTTGACCAACTGTAGTTAACCCACCTTGGCTTTTTGACGGCTTTTTGACGACTTTTTTCTGTCCCTCACTGTAGCTAAACACTAGAGGATGTGCAATACTTCTTTACCAGACTCCACCAACATGTGGAGGAGGGGGGTAGGGAGGAGGGAGAACGGGACTATGGCGACACCTGGATTAATGGATAGGACAGACCTGTTACAAGGAGTACCAACAGAGACGCAGGACAGGGTCTTGATCAGTGATAAGGGCACACAAATTGGAAACAAAGATTATGCTACAAACCCAAGACATACATACACACTTCGGCACTGTACTAGGAGTTTCTTGTTTTGCAAATAATAAGCTTATACAGAAACTACATAAAGGAGGAGCGTATACATTTACTTCAGTACACGCATTAGTTACGCACTTCAACCTTTGTTTCTTCATTTACGTTTATTATCTCTTCTGTTTGTCAAGATTTAACAACTCTGAGAGTTTATCATGATTTAATAACTCTGAGAGTTTATCATGATTTAATAACTCTGAGAGTTAGCAACACTGAGTTTTGTTTCCGTCTCCAACAAGGTCCCAGTCTTCCCTGGCTGCCACGAGTGTGATATCGATGAGTGTTGTGCCGCCCTACTTCATGTTTTCATGTGCTCAGATCAGTGTCTGAGTGTGTTCTGAGAGACTCGGCCGTGCTCAGATCAGTGTCTGAGTGTGTTCTGAGAGGCTCGGCCGTGCTCAGATCAGTGTCTGAGTGTGTTCTGAGAGGCTCGGCCGTGATCAGATCAGTGTCTGATTGTGTTCTGAGAGGCTCGGCCGTGATCAGATCAGTGTCTGAGTGTGTTCTGAGAGGCTCGGCCGTGCTCAGATCAGTGTCTGAGTGTGTTCTGAGAAGTTCGGCCGTGCTCAGATCAGTGTCTGATTGTGTTCTGAGAGGCTCGGCCATTTTCTCTTTAGACTTCAAGTGCGTCCACACTCGCATATCCCAGAACAAGGATCTTTTAAAGCAAAATAATTTTTTTTTAAAAATTTAACAGACTTGGACTATCTCATAAAATTTCAACGAAACTTCAAGTGTGCTTTTCACTTTGTTATTTCTGTCATACATTTCTTTCGGATGGACTGATGTTCCATTTTCTTTTTGTTTTCTTTTCATCGGATCAGTTCAGTTTAAAAACTTCTTGGCTTCTGTTTAAAATCATCTTATTTATTTGGAAAGAGGCAGCTCGAAATGGTCCTCAGCTGAAAGGCAAATAGTTCAAACGCGTGGCAAGGATGCCATTTTAGAGGTTTCCTTCTGCTAATCTTGTCAGGAAAAAAAATATATATACATATATATATATATATATATATATATATGCAACATCAGCATATGACCTATGTAAGCAAGTGGGCATAAAGTGACAGGCAAGAGCAAGGGCATTGAGAAGCCTTTCAGAAACAGCAGAAAAAGCCTCATGCTGGCTGTGGAGTATGCGAAACAAGCATTGGGAACATAAGTAATTTCATTTGCCACAACTAATGTCAGTCCTCCGTAACTAAATCGCTAAAGACGCACTTCGGAAAAAGTGCAGTGGCAACTGGAAGGTCATGGGTTCAATCCCGGGACTGAAAAAAAGCAACAACTCAAAAGACCTCTGGGAGTCATGACGCAGAGGGACCCACCCCCGCCCCCTTAGAGTGTCAGGAGTTTAAAGGGCCGAAACACTTGTCTGAGGGGGGGTACTTACTCTGATGATCTGAAGGAGTTGTGTTGTTGTTCCGCTCTCCACTGTAACATCTGAAAGCAGTCGGCTACAAAATGCTAAGAGGACAAACAAAGCAGTAACCGAATCTCGGTAGACATTATGAAGTGCCTCATGAGAAAATGACCTATAAAGCAAAAACGGTGACCTTTTGTTTCGAATGGAGGTCAGCTTGTGAATCGTTTGAGGTCTCGATTGTTTGGATAGTCGGTATGGAGAGTATCCATATGTTGACAGTCTAAGAGATTTCGTAAGCTCTACCCCCCGTCCCCCCCCCTCTGGGACATAGTCGGCCGTGGTAGTATGACGGTACAACTCTTAGGGGTGAACGAACAACCATGCTCTGTCTCTCCTCTGACTGTCATAGGACCAACCTGAAGCTCACAGCTTCGGCCAGGAAGTTGTGGTTTTTCTTGGATTCACTCCAGGACTTCAAGTTAGTCACTCTGACTCACTCCCAGTTGGCTACGGTGTTTATGTTTCGGCATCTTCCTGGCGTTGGTACTGAGACCATCATGGTCACATTTCTAATGAGGCAGAGCCGCTACTTAAGCTCTTCTCTCCACATTTATCATGCTTTACACCGTCTCATGGTACATCGTCTCATACGTTTCCATGATCTCTTAGGACAGATTTTCATACATTTCACTGTCTCATGGTACATCTTTTGATAATTTTCATTTTCTCATGGTACAACTTTGAACACATTTTCCTTGTCATTTAGACAACTTTTGTTATGCAAGATGGTTGGGACATATGCTCCGGATGACTGACGACTCACTACCAAAATTAAGATGCTAAGATGGATACCACAGGCGGGGCTAGCGAGATTCTTCAACTGCCATGCGTGGGGTGAAACTCCTCCCGGCCAATGAAAAAAAAAATAGACTAGGGTTGCGGCGCAGCACCGCAGTGGAAAAGGTGAAAGAAAGGATTAAGTGAAGAAAGAATTAAGTTAAATAACCAGTAGTCTCGATGGCAGGACTACTCAAATCACGGCACCTCTGCTCTAGAGGCTGGCCACGTCCTATATACACCCATACTGGGGCAGATCGTCTAAGCTGGCTTAATCCAGGTCCTGGACATTGCTGGAGAGATTCTTCGGCTGCCGCGTGTGGAGTGAAACTCCTCCAGGCCAATGAAGAAAAATGCGATTAGGGTTGCCGTGTAATGGAAATGATAGAGTGAAGATTAATCGATATGTCCAGTAGTCTCGCGACGAAAGCTACACCTCTGCCCTAGAGGCCGGCGGCCAGGTCCGATATACACCGATACTGGTGATATATATGCCTAAACCGGCTTAATGCAGGGTTGGAACTTGATAACTACTCATGTCACAGTACCTCCGCTCTAGAGGTCGGTCACGTCCTAAATACGCCTATACTGGGATAATACTCTTAAACCGGCTTAACCCTGGGATGAACTTACTAGTAGCGAGGATTCGTCCTCCACGACAAAAGCTCCGTTCTGGTCACAACTAGGAAGGTTAGCGGCCACGACCACAAATGCTGAAGTCGGAGACACTGGACCGGTGTAGTCTAGATGGGCAACCACCTCTCACTCGACGAGGATATATGGGCATCCTAATCACGCTGAGGTTTTCGGGTGAGAAATTCTAACGCTGGAGTGGATGGGCAACCACCTCTCACCCAGCTAGGATATACGGATATCCAAAACACGTCGAAGTTTTCCGGTGAGAAATTCGAACTCTAGATTAAACTGGTGCAACGAAAACCACGGTGTTAAGCAATCCCGCTTCTGAGACCCACCGAGAATACAGGCCCAAGTCCTGCGATACTTTGAACCTCATGTGGTCCTCTCGGGGATCTCCTGTGGCCCTCTCGGGGACCACAGGACCAATCGAGGACCACAGGAGTAAATTTAATAGGATCACGGGGCAATCTTGGTGATAGAAGAGAACGAAGAAGAAGAAGTAAAGAGGACATTGTTAAGAGAGGCCAGTTTAGTGGGCATAACATTCTAGAGGCCAGTTTAGTGGGCATAACATTCCTTGATGAGATTAAAAACACGCTGAAGACAGGAAATCTTGGCGAACTACTATGCGAGTCTAATTTGACATTTAACTGCACGGGAAGGATGTAAGATGTAATATATATATATATATATATATATATATATATATATATATATATATATATATATATACATATATACATATATATATATATATATAAGCAATACAGTTTGTTTTGTACACTGAATCTCTTGTTAAATAGAACAGAATCTGAACATCAAAAGTGACTGACTATTCTCTGATAAAGTATGGGAAAAGGTTAGCTTTACCACAATCAGGTTTCGTTTAAATAATTAAATTTAAGGATCCATAAATGCGTGGTCAATATACTGTTTGAAGAGAAATATTTGAGGACTTGTGTACAATATTTCTGTTTTCGTGTACACAATTTAATCCTTCAACATGTAGACTTTATTTTGAATGTGACACGTTTTTGTGTACTAGTTAATGAGTTCTTTTTGTTTAAGACATTCTGTTGATTTTTTTGTTGATTTGTTTATCTTAAAACTGATTTATGTAACTGTATATGTGAAATGTAGTTTATATCATTGTATTATCCACAAAACACTACTGTTCTTGTCATAAGATTGATAGATGGAGCACAAAAATGTAATGTGGAAATTTTTAAAAAATAGCTACGTGTTCTAGAGATAAACTTTAGACTTACTCTTCTCGGCAAACACAAACACACACACAATAAGATGAAAGACAGGTTGATAACAACTAACATATTGTTTTTAATTTTTCATTTTCTCGTTATAACCCTTTTGGCTAAGATTTTAATCTACAAACCCCCACCACACACGTGGTAAAATTATCTAGCGAGCCCATGCGGGCATTAAAAAAAAAAAAATTCTTGTAGAATGGGTACTTTTGTTCATGGTACTTGGAGGACTCTTCTATAGCATTTACTTTCAAAGGCACTTATGTGTTTCTCAGCTGTGTTGTTATGTTTCCAGGTCTCACAGGAATATAAGGCTTATGTCGTGATGTCGAGGTAATACAACAATAAAAAAAGACATAACTGGTGGAGAAGTTGAAACAGAAAAGCAAGATAACGACAGATTTATATTTAGTACATGGACAACAACAACAAGAGACAGATTTATATGTAGTACATGGACAACAGCAATAAGAGACAGATTTATATTTAGTACATGGGCAACAAAAACAAGAGACATATTTATATTTAGTACATGGACAACAACAACAATAAGAGACATATTTATATTTAGTACATAGACAACAACAATAAGAGACAGATGTATATTTAGTACATAGACAACAACAATAAGAGACAGATGTATATTTAGTACATGGACAACAACAAGAGACATATTTATATTTAGTACATGGACAACAATAGCAAGAGACAGATTTATATTTAGTACATGGACAACAACAATAAGAGACAGATTTATATTTAGTACATGGACAACAACAACAAGAGACAGGAACCAACTTAGCTCGAATGTCTGCGCAAATAAATAACAGAGCACCCAGGAGATCCAATAGAGACAAAGTAACGGCACAAGATGATGTTCTGAGCTTTTGTTAGGAGCTGACATGAACTATATGTTTCTGTAGTTTCAGCAGAAAAAAAGTATTATTGTTATTGTATTACTATTATTATTATTGTGTTTAAAATGTGTAATACATTATGTTTGTGTTGACGAAAATTAAAATTTTAGCAGTGCCCTGTTCATGTTGATAAGAAACAAAATACTCGCTGTACTCTGTTCATTCTGATGAGAAACAAAATACTTGCTGTACTTTCTTTATGGTGATGAAAATCAAAATGTTTGATATGCTGACCAAAATAAAAATGTGATATATTAACATTTTTGTGATATTAAAATTAATATTATACGTTATAATATATTATTTCTTAAAGCATAAAAATAAGGTAATGTGATGCTATATAGAAGAATGTAAAATGCTGTGATATGTGAATTTTATATGAAAGAAAACCTAAAGACAAAAATTCTGATCCATTAGAATTTTCTTCCAAATAATACATACATTTATGAACAATAAAAGTGAAAAGATGAAGATTTCATTCCTTGATGAAAACTTAAAATAGAGCAGCATTGTCAGGGGCCGCTACCCTGCAAGAGTCATGTAGATTTAACGACCCTCGTGTGTTTCTTTATAAATTCGATTTGTGGGGTGACTTTCTCTGACTTTTAATCACAGATTCGACATGTAAATAGTGTGTTTTTTAGGACAAGCCACGGGATGTGTGCCAGAGGATCTTACCATGATTTGTAAGGTGTGAGTTTGAGCTGGTATGAGTGAGATAATATTCGTCTATGGTTGTGTGAGAGAGATTCTCTTTTGTACACGAGAAGACACTGCCAGAAATCTTTATCACACAGAATTAGGGGCACATGAACTGCTATACTTAGTGCAGCAAAATGTATAAAATGTTATCATCCATCAACTTGAAAATATTTTGGGAACTTTTCAGCTAATAAAAAGCAACAGTACCAGATAAATATCAGATGAAACGGTCTAAATCCATAATAAATGTCCGTCTTCACCTTCATTAACGCGACCAGGCAAAATTAGAAACATTTGAAAACACTGATATTCAGACATAATTTGACTCATCTTAAAGAAAGGCCTGGTAGTCAGCCATAATTTGAATCATCTTAGAGAAAAACCTGGTAGTCAGTCATAATTTAAATCATCTTAAAGAAAAACCTGCTAGTCAGTCATAATTAAATTCATCTTTAAAAAAAGCCGGGTAATCAATCATAATTTAAATCATCTTAAAGAAGAGCTTTGGAGCCTGTCATAATTTAAATCATCTTAAAGAAAAACTTGGTAGTCAGTAATAATT
>CM019693.1:54657713-54681923 GCA_009760885.1 Achatina immaculata
TGTTCTGGGATATGCGAGTGTGGACGCACTTGAAGTCTAAAGAGAAAACGGCCGAGCCTCTCAGAACACACTCAGACACTGATCTGAGCACGACAGAGCCTCTCAGAACACACTCAGACACTGATCTGAGCACATGAAAACATGAAGCAGCGCGGCACAACACTCATCGATATCACACTCGTGGCAGCCAGGGAAGACTGGGACCTTGTTGGAGACGGAAACAAAACTCAGTGTTGCTAACTCTCAGAGTTATTAAATCATGATAACTCTCAGAGTTATTAAATCATGATAAACTCTCAGAGTTATTAAATCATGATAAACTCTCAGAGTTGTTAAATCTTGACAAACAGAAGAGATAATAAACGTAAATGAAGAAACAAGGGTTGAAGAGTGTAACTAATGCGTGTACTGAAGTAAATGTATACGCTCCTCCTTTATGTAGTTTCTGTATAAGCTTATTATTTGCAAAACAAGAAACTCCTAGTACAGGGCCGAAGTGTGTATGTATGTCTTGGGTTTGTAGCATAATCTTTGTTTCCAATTTGTGTGCCCTTATCACTGATCAAGACCCTGCCCTGCGACTCTGTTGGTACTCCTTGTAACAGGTCTGGCCTATCCATTAATCCAGGTGTCGCCATAGTCCCGTTCTCCCTCCTCCCTACCCCCCTCCTCCACATTTTGGTGGAGTCTGGTAAAGAAGTATTGCACATCCTCTAGTGTTTAGCTACAGTGAGGGACAGAAAAAAGCCGTCAAAAATCCAAGGTGGGTTAACTACAGTTGGTCAAGACACAGTTCTGCTTCATAGTAGTGTCCATGGCATGAGACAATAATACGTGTAAGCCTGGCTGAACGAACGGGGAAGGAAAATCTGGTCAAAAAAAAAAAAAAAAGAAGCTAGACCGAAGTCTGATGTCCTGGACAGAAATGCGAAAATATCGCAGCCTATTTGTAAATTGTGACGCGCACCAGCATTCTTAATGTGTCCTAGCTCCACTAATTTCTTCACAGTTACATTGTTCTTTCATTCCTGCTATTCATTTTCCCGCGCTCTGTCCAATACGGCTTTAGCAATATCAGCCTTGTCCATTGTCATCCTGTCATTTATTTTACTTTGTTCAGCAAGCCAATCTGCCACGTCACTGACATGTACCCCCGCAAGCCCATCACAGTTGCCTGGTTTAATATTTGAACCCATTCGTTTCCAAGCAATCTTGTCTCAATCTAACGAAACATACTGTGTGAATCCGTCACAATCACGTCATGAACCACATCATCCACAACTAACCACTTCATTGCCACCGACACAGCTTTCAATTTCCATTCGCATGCTTGACGTGCTGACTTCAAGTGCTCCCCAACCATGTGCCACTGCTGTCCCATTGCGGTAGACATCAAAACCTCACCCACTTCTGCTGCTCCGAGTCTCTGAGCCATCTTTACAAATTACCGCGTCGGAAGAAGCACAGTGGTGCTGGATGAGATCTTGAACTAAATGATCACCTGCTCCCTTTGTCCATTCTCGATATTTGAGTAGTTAGATGAGGTCGGTCCTGTACCCGTAACTAATAATAGACTTTAAGCAGCTCATCTGATGACTGTAGTAAAACTAGAATTATTTAATGCCAAGAAGAAGCCTCCCTCTCCCCCACCCCTATACCCCCGGATGTTATAAGATCAAGCCTTGTTAAATGTATCCCTACCCTGGACACAAGACTAGCACATCCTAGTGGATGTAAAATATCGGGGCTGCGAATGTGAAGAGAGTCCGTCAAAAGTAAGTGACGTATCTAAGGTTAAGAGCGCACTCTCGTGAGACCGCTTGTTAGAGTCATCTCTCTGATCCTGTGCCTGGCTGATGCTAGTTACTTCTAACTCGTCTACTCAATTGTTTATGTATCAGACACCCTCCGGGACATAAGCCAAGAGATAGGATCCACATTTTTATTTCTGACAGCATTTTCTCTGAAGGATATTTATCACTAAGACCATATTAATAATTGTGCATTTTCTTAAGTCCATTAACAATAAAAACTTTTATTTTGAAAGAATACAAACCTTTATCCTCTTCTTCAACATAGATAATATACTAATATTTCCTGATTACTTCTTCTTCTTCTTCGTTCGCTTCTTCCACAAAGATCGCCTCTCAGTCTTGCAGAACCTACCCATTCCGTCCGCGATAGGTACCGTGGTACTCCTGTGGTTCCTTAGAGGACCAAACAAGATCCCCGAGAGGACCACAAGAGATTAAGAGTACCGCGGGGCTTGGCCCTGTATTCTTGGTGGGTCTCCGAAGCGGGATTGCGTGACACCGTGGTTTTCGTTGCACCAGTTCAATCTAGGGATGGACTTTCTCACCAGAAAACCTTGACGTGTTTTGGGATATCAGTATATCCCAGCTGGGTGAGAAGTGGTTACTGATTACAAATAAATATGTCATATTTTCAAAATAAATCAGATATTGACCTTTTACTTCTAGCAGTTCTCATTGAGTAATTGTTTCCCTTAGTTAGCAAAGACGCGAGAATTATCAAACCATTAATTGGAGGCTTTTTTCAGACAATCAATAATTAGCTCTTCAAGTCCCCCCCCTCTCTCTCTCTCTCTCTCTCTCAATATCTCCTCTCTCTCTCAGTATCTCCTCTTTCACTCATAGACTCATTTTCTCTCTCTCTCTCTCTCTCTCTCAATATCTCCTCTCTCTCTCAATATCTCCTCTCTCTCATAGACTCCTTCTCTCTCTCTCTCTCTCTCTCTCTCTCTTTCTTTCTCCACATAGAGTAGAAAAGACTAAATGCCAAACAATGAAAGAAGGAAATGTGAAGTATATGCGAGCCACGTTTCTATTTCTGACAGCATTTTCTCTGAAGCATATTTATCACTAAGACCCTATTAATAATTATGCACGTTCTTAAGTCCAATAACAATACAAACTTTTGTGTGCAAAAGAATACAAACATTTTCCCTCTTCTTCAACATAAATAATATACTAATATTTCCTGATTCATCATCATCATCATCATCACCGTCAGGTGCCGTACGAATGTCGTTGACTATTATGCTTCTCCAGAGTACACGATCCTTCATGCAGGCCATCAGCTCAGTTGGTGATCTCTTCTCACACCATCCCGTCAGACTGTCCATTACCATTTCTCTTATTTCCTGATTACAAATAAATATGTCGCATTTTCAAATAAATCAGATATTAACCTTTTACATCCAGCAGTTTTCATCCAGTAATTGTCTCTTTAGATAGCAAAGACGCGTGAATTATCAAACCATTAATTGTAGGCTTTTTTTTCTGGCAATCAATAATTAGTTCGTCAAGTTACCTCTCTCTCTCTCTCTCTCTCTCAATTTCTCCTTCTCTCTTTCTCTTTCTCTCTCTCTCTCTCTTTCTCTCTCTCTCTCCACATCGAGTAGAAAAGACTAAATTACAAACAATGAAAGAATGAAATGCCTGATTAATTCTGGAAAGAAAATGTGTACAGTCTGCAATTTCAACCATCCAGTGACGTCATATGTTGGATGTTTGTAAAGATTTAATAACCTCAGTCACCACCAGGGTCTTGCCCTTTAGTCAATTTTATATATATTCTCTCATTACACAGTCCAAGTAGTAAACATTTTATTTACATTTGGAGAAAAATACCGATACTAACTCCGGCTACTAAAACGAAGAACTGTGTTAACCTGCTCAAAAAGAACCTCACAAAACAGCTGATGTATTAGTTACAAGATATTTTGTCAATAACAAAGTTATAACCTTCAACAGTGCCCAAACCTTGGGGACATAAGGCGTGAGACATGACCTAAAGACACGAGACTGGTTTAAAAGCTTTTGGGACTCTTGTCAGGATCTGGGGAGGATTGCAGGCTTTGCCCTGTCCACAGGGATCAGTATATGATCTGACATACAACGTGGAACGCAGAAGAAAACGAAGAAGAAGACTAACGATGACAATGACAACAGAAACACATAAAACAATATAATCATGGAATTGTTCCACAGGATGGTGTATCTTCATCATTGTTTTCACAGACTTTTTTTTCATGTTTCAATTGAGAAACGTCCAAAACAACTTTGTGTTTCTGTGGAAGGAGACAGGATTAGATCTTTGTCTGGAGTCCTTAACGGAAGATTTAACTAGCTGGTCCTCCCCACCCCCACCTTCTCTCCCATCCCCACCCACAACATAAAACAATTCTGAAAGAAAATTCCAAACACAATATAAACAAAACCAATGGAGCGACGGATTTTGTCATGTTTTCAAACTCCAGATCTGATCCTAGAAAGAACTTTGAGTTTTCTCTACGAGTTTTTACTCTTTATTTCCCTTGCGCCAGATAGTGCAATGTACAAGTCCAATCTCAACTGTTCTATGTCAGAATGTCAGTGATGGCGGAGTTTGGTGGTATCAGGTTCTTCGGAAGATCCTTCAGTGCACTGAAGTCTAGCAGAATGTGCTGGAGAATTTCTTCTTCTTCTTGTGTGTTGCAGTGCATGCAGTATGGCATGTGGTCAGCTATCACACTGTGTAAGCTTGTATTGAGGGTATTGTGTTCTGAGTGCAGTTATAGGAGAGGTTACAGGAAACTAAACTGTATAACATTCATATTTAACTGCTGCTTCTTCTTCGTCTTCTTCTACAATTAAAACAAATAAAAGCGCTATTTGCATTGCGTTACAATTTACAACTAGGCTGCGGTATTTCCGCATTTCAGCCCAACACATCAGACTTCGGTCTAACATTTTTTTATTCTTGTGGACCATATTTTCCTTCACCGTTCATTCAGCCAGGCTTACACGTATTATTGTCTCATGCCATGGACACAACGATGAAGCAGAACTGGGTCTTGACTAATTTTAGTTAACCCACCTTGGCGCAAGCAGCGGCTACGGGTCTCTGACCAACATTCAGCTCCAGGACTGCATTTTCTGACCGCTGTCCCATGTCTAAACATGTGCAATATGTATCCTAGCATATGTGTTTCCTACGTGAATGTGCAGTATGTATCCTAGCATATGTGTTTCCTACGTGAATGTGCAGTATGTATCCTAGCATATGTGTTTCCTACGTGAATGTGCAGTATGTATCCTAGCATATGTGTTTCCTACGTGAATGTGCAGTATGTATCCGAGCATATGTGTTTCCTACGTGAATGTGCAATGTGTATCCTAGCATATGTGTTTCCTACGTGAATGTGCAATATGTATCCTAGCATATGTGTTTCCTACGTGAATGTTACATGGACAGCTAAAATAACAAATGGATATTGCCTGAAGAAAGCCAGTGAGAAACGAACCTTAACAAACTCACCACAGGGGAGACAGTCTAGGCTCATTGGCCATATAATGAGAAGAGGAGTGATCGAAAATATCGTGACAACAGGGAAAACTTGAAGGCAGGGAAATGAAGAGGAGAACAAGAGAGAAAATCGGGACAAAATGGCATGGGAGAAGCACAACAACAGAATTGATGAATAACGTGACCATGTCGCCAACTCATCCAGGCACATGATGATGATCATCATAGTAAATGTTTTATACGCCTCTCTCTCTCTCTTTCTCTCTCTCTCTCTCTCTCTCTCAACGTTATGGTTCCTGTAGATAAATAAACATAAACTAGAGGATTGTTAATTTCGTGGGTGTGATATGGAGTGCACATTAATAGCAGCAACGATGCTTGCTTCTCGCAATGAGTGATTAGTGTTAAATAGTGGTGTAGGCTTGTGCTCAATTAAGCTCAGGCGAATTATTCGCATATCAATATACTAGCACCCCTAAAACAGTATCTGAATAATGGAACACACAGCACCCAGGAAGAGAGCGGCAATCCCGCAGTCACGCCGACACAAGCATCACGAGAACTCACACAGAAATGCCGAGGACGCGCTGCAAAATCTGTGAAAACCTCAAAAGCAACAAGAAACTTCATTCGTTAAAACCAGACACACAACATGTCACTGTGACTAGCACATCCAGATAACCACGCCATCATTCCGTCAACGTCATGTTTTCGCAAGGAAAAATGGCATCTATGTTTTGTCTGTCTTGTCTTGTATTCCATCTCCCTGTAACTGCGAGCTGGTGTTCTTTGCAGCCGATACTGTGAAGTTGTTGGCGCACAGCATCGTATCGGCGTGATTCCAGTTTATGGCAGTTATTTTTTCAGCCAAAGAGTGCAGCTAAAAAGCAAGGAGTGTGCAATACTTCTTTAGCAGACTCCACCACCACGAGGACTATGGCGATCCATGCCCCCGTTAGCCAGGTTATGCCTGTTACTTTGGGGTACCAACGAAAAGCTGGAACAGGGGCTTCGGCATCTATAATGTCCTCTTTAGAGTTTCACGTAGTCGGCCTCTTTTTCTTCGGTCTGTTATGTTCCATTTGATAGCTCATTAAGGGATCCTCTGATTGTTTCTTCTTATCACATGACCTACATTTAACAATCTTCTTTTTCTGATCATCCGTGAGACAGGTTATTGTTTGCTCATCTGTTTTATCTCTGTGCTGTTCTTGAAGTCGTTACACTTTTTACCGAGTAATTTCCTTAGGCATTTGTTTTCGAAAGACTCTAATTTCTTGCCTATTTCTTCAGTTGTTTTCCAGCCTTCACATGCATAAATGAGGGTGGATATTACATTTGAATTGAATCGTCTTAAGTTGGTTTTTGTGCTTATAACTTTTTTATTGCCATATGTTCTCAAGATTCTTGAAGGTCATTGCTACTTTTGCAATTCAAATTCTAACATCCTTTCTGGTGTCATCATCTTGGTCTATGTATCTGCCGAGATATATAAATTTGTTTACTTCTTCAACAGCTGTTCCTTCTACTTATATTTGTCCTTAGTGGTTACTGAGAAGTTTCATTATTTTTGTTTTATCTTTGTTAATTTCAAGTCCTATTTTGCTAGCCATTGAAGACAAGGTATCTGTTTTTTCTTGCATTGATTTCACATTGTCATTGATAAGAGTTATGTCATCTGCAGAATCAAGATCTTCCATTTGGGTATCATGTACCCAATCAATGCCCGTTTTACCTGTGCAGCATTTTTTCATTATGAAATGTATGGCAATTCCAAAAGGCAAGGGAGATAATATACATCCTTATTTTACACGTGTTTCATTCTGGAAAAATTCACTCATTTCTTCGTCTGTGTTGACTACACAAACATATTCATTGTAGAGGTCTCTAATGATGTTGACAATCTTAGATGATATTCCGTCTAAGATCTAATAATAATATATATTATTATATATGTGAACAAATAATTATTACAGGCTAATTAATACTTGAAAGAAAAAGTAAGGAAAATCTGAGAAAAACAACAGGAACTAGGTCTACACAATATTTTCATTGATTTGAAAGAAAGCAGGTTACAGTGTAGGAATAAAAAATAGTTTTGACATCGGGTAATAGTAATCTGTTAATTATAATTTTGTTTACATTGTATTCATATGGTATGGTTGGAAGGGGGATGATTATACTCTACACATAAACACATTAAAGAAAATGAAAAGCACCACAATAAAACAATTCTTCCTTAAATAATCATGGAATTTATATTGCTGTTGATTGCAAGATTACACAGTTAGCAAAATCAAACAACGAATCATCAATTTATATTGTAATCAACATGAATCACTATAACAATTGTCTCTAAATATTTAGTTTCGATTCAGACTGTAACAAACGTAACTAACTGGCAAAAATATATTCAAATACACATGCATAAAATCAGTAAATATAGTTTTTAGTGCACATTAAAAAAAACAAAATTCACTATTAAACAAAAGAATATAAAAATCTTACATAGAACTATTACACTTTAACTGAGTTATGATTATTCATTACCATATATAACATAATCCTAGCAAAATATTTACGTAAGTGAATCGGGATTGATCGAGGGAGCCCACAGCACATCTTGCATTCATCCACACTACATAATAAAAACTCATACTAACCTAACACATATTGGTTCTCATCCGACGAATAAAATTTCTCAATCACGTGTGAACAATAACATGGCTCCCCTGATCGCTGGCCTCATACGTGCTCAATTTACAAAATCCCGACCAATTACAATTCTATCATCTTTTCTTTATATACTTGGCCAGAGACTGGCCTCTTAGAATCGCGTACTACCGGTACAAGCCTATCTCTGGCCATTTTCAATGCTCTAGGGTTGCCAATCAACCCAGGTAACTATTGTCTTTTATCTACTCCCTACAACAGTATACACAGAAACAGGCTCTGGAGAAAAATGAAGGAATTTGTCATAGTAAAACTAATAAACCTGATCAGATTATGTGTGGAGGGCGCATGCTCCAGTATAGTCATATATGAAGGGAGATAATCTGCCCAGTTTTCTTATAACAATATTATTAGCTAACTTGTTGCAGAAAATTTTGTTTTATAAAATGTCACAGCAGTTATTATTAGTAAAATGCTTTGTAAAAGTGTTTTAAATATCTAAATAAAGCAGAACATACACGTGAAACACTATATACATATGTAAAGGATTTGAAGTTGTCACAAAAAAGGGGGAGGGGGTCGAGAGAGACAGAGAGAGAAAGATGAATGAAGAATCACAACAATAAAATTAAATGAGAAAGAGAAAAAAAAGCAGAAAGGATAACTATTTTCAGATTTACTCATTGCAATTTCAGGTAGGAAGAAAGAAAACATCAGGAAAGGAGGAAAAGAAAGAGACTGCAGGGTGAGAGTCACTTAAAACCTAAGAACATAAAGAGAAAAGAAATGGGAGATAACAAATATGCCAAAACAGAGTGTGCAGTAACAATGATTATATTTACAGTAACATTTCTACAGAAAGCTAATTAGCATAATACCAGCCCTTGCTCCAGATGTTCCGAGACTAATAGAATTTCTCGACTTAGGTAATTATAGCACTTTTATGGTTGTTAAGTAGGTGCACCTTGACATTGGAAGATTTGCCAGTATAAGCAACATAAGTGGGCGTGACCTACGCTGTGACAGCACACGACAGGAAAACTCGTGTCACGTGTCAGTGACGAGTTAAGCTGTCAGAAGAATGGACATACAACTGGAACAAGGACTAAACATTAAATTCTGTATGAAACAAGACAAAGCAGGCATAGAGACACTTTAGCTTCTATGTTATGCTTACGGGCATGTATTAACTGCGGAATGGGGGCTATTAGAAGCTGACAGAGAACTATTAATTGCTGCTTGGAAGTTTACGTTTTCTAGAGACTCGATCTCGAGACATTAGAGACAAAGCTTGTGCATCGCATTTATTCCACGTTGAAGCTAAATATTGCAGACGTTCAAAGTGACTACGGTCTCTATGAAGTTCACATTTTCCAATGTGGACATAACAATACAAAGAGTAATCATTCAGGGATAAAACGTGAGCCCCAGTGGATCCTAAACAAGTCGATGTTATGTAAGTCTTTCTGTCCTGACTTTGATATCCTACACTGACCATCTTGCTGCACCCATGAGGGTGAGACACTAAGATAACAGGTCTTACTTCACTGGAATTAAAAGAGCTAGTCTCTTGTCTGTTCTTGTCCATTATAATTTTGGGGAGACTTTTATATTTATTTATCAGCTCAGACAGTCTATCAGCCAGACCCAGGTCATGAGTTACACATATCAAATATTGTAAGTTTCTTTTCTTGCTGTCTTCAACTGACACTCCACTGAGTGTGACAGCACCAGGACATGTATCAGGTGTATGACCTCTATCAAAGAAAAAATCGCACGTGCTGTGCTCTGCCTCAAAATTGTCATAGACAACCTGGATCGCTGTGAGAATGTAAATGTGAGCAAACTCTGTTTTTGGTCTCTGTGACATTTGACATTCCTTACACGAGCAGGTTCTGTACTCGTCGCTGTTTTCATATTTGATCACCTTGGCCACACATCCAGTCCCTGTCAGCATCATGTTCCTCGTACTATCTCTGTAACAGGAGCCAGGTTGTACATCATCAGGAAAAGTTTTAAGAAACTTTATGTCATCAGGTCTCTTGTCACTGATAGACTTGACTGACACTCGCACGGTCAGGTCTGAAAAAACTCGAATTAAATTCAGCCACCCAAGATTTTTCACTTGAGAGGGCAGATGATCCTTATTAAACTGATCTACAGGTATAAATTTCTGATGACCTGGATTCTTCTCACAGGTGTCGTAACATTGATGAAGTTCTGTCTCTCCTCCATAACTGACCTCGACTTCCCATGGCCCTGGTAGACAGATAAAGATTTCATCAGAAACACAGTATTACCAGACAGAAAAATATCATTATAAATACTAGTATCTTAAGTATAGATATATTCTTCTGTAGAAACACAAGTAGGTACTCGACACAGAAGTGGTTGGGGGAAACAGTCTCTGAAGACGGAGAACACAAATCTACAGTCTGAAGGTCAGTGAATGAAAGAAATATAGAACATGACACAAAGTCCAGTTGTAACAGAATAGCCATTCTGTTCAGAGAGTTTTTGTGTATTGCTAATAATTGTGTTGCGTAGACTACGTCATTAGGAAAGTACGTGTGCAAAGAAGTCGTTAGAAAGGTCCGTGTGAAAAAGCCGGTCGTTATGGAGTCTTGGTGTGAATGGGGAAATGGATGGACGTGCTTTGTGGAACGGTGTGTTTGTCTCGAGAATTGTGATAGAGAGAGCATTGTTGTTGTAGAATTAGTTTAGTTTATTTTCCCTGTGTGAGTTGCAGTCTTTGGGTAAGCTTGTAAGTATGATTTTTTGTAGGTATAAATCATTGTAAGGTTTTATTTGTCCATGTGGCGTAGAGGTAATCTCACGCCGGGCATTTGTTACTGTGAATTTCTGTTCAGCCTGATGGCTACATTCCCATCATCATGATTTCATCCCTCATTTTGGTCCATTAATAAATGTGTGTTGTCTGATGATAAACTACACCAATTGGCTTTGTGGGAATCCTCATTGTTGACCAGTTTGTTTTGGTCGGAAGACTGCCAAGTTATGTTTAAGTCGTTGTATTTGTACTATCTTTTGTGGAGTTGAAAGCCTGGGTGTCTTGTTGTATTTTCTTAGTGTATAATATAGAAAATTAGGTGATGGTTGGAACACCAGCAACAAGAAGAAACTTGTAAGTTGAAACTGTACTCCACAAGAAGATTCAATCAATCCAGTAGTTATACCATTTCAGTAGTCTCCTTGTAAGGAGAATCCTGTTTCAGTGGTGCCGTATCAGGCCACTTGTCACGTCCAGTGGTATATACTAACAATAAGTAGAGTGCACTACGGATAGACGCACAATGGCTTCAGCTCCATCCACGTCAGATTTGCTGGGTTATTACAAGATACCCTGTCCCAAGTCAGCAATGACTTGAGGTTTTCCCACGTCATGTCAGCTGTAGCAAAGTTCGACGGGGACCCAGCAAAATTGAAACCATGGCTGGATGAGATTAATAAGATTATGGACATGCAGAATGCTGATGTGCCCAGTAAGAAGAACTTGGTGTATTTACGCACCACAGGTTCGCTGGCAGAGTTCGTTAAACAGCGTCTCCAGATTCAAGAGACATGGGAGGAGTTCGTATCTGTTTTATTAGCACGATATGGGGTGCTGCAGACTCCTCAGGAGGCCTGGCATACGCTAGCCTCTACTCGACAGTATCCTGGAGAGCCCATTCAAGCGCTGGCTGATCGCATCAGTGAGGCAGCCAGAGTTGCTTACTCTGAGGCGGAATGGGTAACTCCGCTGGCGCAGAGGCAAATGGTGCAGTCGTTTGTAGATGCACTACTTCTCGCGCATTGAAATCAAAATTATTAAGAGATAAACCTGTTCTGTTTTCACAGGCGGTGGACTTAGCCTTACAAGAAAATGACCTCATGAAGTCGGTGAATCTTAGTTGTAGTTCCCGACAAGCTTTCATTGCAGGTTCTCGACCGTCCGGTGAGGTGACGACACATAGAGAGTCTCCTTGTGTGGATTCGCAGAGAGTACAGTTGGTCTCTCATCAGGAGAACTCTCGACGGACGTCTTCACACTTCGAAGCGGGTAGGATAGACCACCAGAGGTCGAATACCAGGAAGGCTAAACCTGCGAGTACACTACCACAAGAAACTAGATCTTGTTATAACTGTGGCAGGAGAGGTCACATAGCCCGATTTTGTAGGCAGACTGTAAGGAAGGATCGTGTACATTTAAACTGACAAGTCGGCGCATGAATAGCTCCCATGTGTCCGACCGTATCTTTACACCATCTAGATCTGCCAAACACTCTGTCTCATTTTCGCATGCGACACCACTACGCTCGGTGGCTGCGAATCCCCCGACTCCTACTTCTGTCCTTGTTTCTATTGATACTTTTCGAATTCGAGCATTGTTAGACACAGGAGCTAGTGTCTGTCTTATCAAGGATTCTGTATACAGATCCTTACGTTCTGCTCCTAAACTCTCGCCCGCTAGAATTACTCTGCAGACTGTTACTGCCGCTTCCATGAGAGTAATTGGCAGAGTTTACCTACCTATCTCTATTGCTGGTGTCACTGTTTCTCATTGCTTTTATGTGGTTCGCAACATGAACCGTTCCGCCATTCTGGGGCGTGATTTTTTGTCTCGTTCTGGTGCTGTCATCGATTACAATTCTAATACACTTAACATACATAACAAGAAGATTCCTTTAGAGTTAGATGCACACATTGCCTCTATTCTTCGTGTCCAGCGTTCTTCTCTTCTTTCTCCACGTTCCGTCAATCTTATTCCTCTTAAACTGAAAGCCCAACCATATTTTCCATCTGGCAATTCTTATATGGTTCAGGGTCTTGAGACACCATTCTTACTGTCCCAACCGGAGATAGAGTTGGTAGACTCAGTATGTGAGCTCCACACTAATCGCTATCCCGTGTTGACAGTAATTAATCATTCTAGTAAACACATCGAGCTCAGACGTGGATGTGTCTTGGGAAAATTGACACCACTCACAGAGTCAGTTGACTCTATCCAGCAAGATTCTGGTACTGAGGAGTCAACACCTGAAAGTCGTTCTGAGACTATCGTTCGACAAGTTCAGTGCCCTGATGTGCACAAGGACATAATATCCAGGTTGTTGACACAGAACAAGGATGTCTTTGCCTTGACTGATTCCAAGATATCGCATACCTCGACAGTGCAGATGGAGATTGATACAGGCGATCATCCGCCAATCTCCAGGAAACCCTACCGCACACCGTTGGCGAGTAGAGAGGTGATAGAGAAGGCCGTCGAGAATATGTTGCGTGACGGAATAATTTCTCGCACGATCTCGGAGTGGTCATCACCAGTTGTCCTGGTGACTAAGAAAGATGGTACCCATCGTTTCTGCTGCGACTACCGTGCACTCAATGCGGTGACCCGTTCATTGTCATATCCATTGCCACGCATTGAGGACATCCTGAGCACGATCGGAAAAGCCAAATTTTTCAGCACTTTGGATGCTCGATGTGGCTTTTGGTGTATTCCCTTGTCCAAGGACGCTCAGCAGAAGTCAGCATTTAGCTGTCATCTGGGTTCTTTCTGTTTTAATTACATGAGCTTTGGTTTAAAAGGGGCACCATCTACCTTTGTCGCACTCATGGACACAGTATTACAGGGCTTAGGCAAGTTTGCACAAGCCTATATTGACGATATACTGGTGTTCACTGATGGAACGATCGAAGACCATGTTCGCGATCTTCAGGCGGTATTCGACCGATTGCGCGAGCACCAGGTCAAGCTCAAACCATCCATATGTCACTTTGCGGCCTCTGAGATAAAGTATCTCGGGTATGTCATCAGCCAGTCAGGCATATCTCCTGATCCTGAGAAGGTCAGAGGCATTGCCGACATGCCGTCTCCTTTGAATGTGAAGGAGGTGCGCTCTTTTTTGGGGGACGTGCAGTTACTATCGACTTTTCATTCCCCACTTTTCGGAGATTGTGGCTCCCATAGTAGACCTCACCAAGAAGGGTCACAGGTTCAGATGGTCTCCAGTCTGTCAAATGGCGTTCGAGTCTTTGAAGGATCGCCTTGCGAAAGTACCGCTTCTCTCGCATCCTGACTTGCATAAGCCACTTACATTGTATACAGATGCTTCCAATGTTGCGGTTGGAGCCTGTTTGGTGCAGACAGCTTCCTCTTCTGATGGACTCTCAGTTGAAGAGCCCTTATATTTTCTTTCGCAGAAGCTGTCGCGCTCTCAGACTAAGTGGTCTACTTTCGAGAGAGAAGCGTATGCCGTCCATTACGCCACGCAGAAGTTGAGATATTTTCTGGCGAATAGACATTTCGCTGTGAAGACTGACCATAGACCCTTGGTGGACGCATTTATCAGCAAACAGGAGATGTCAGACGTCAAGTTGCAGAGGTGGTTTGCTAACCTCCGCACCCTGGACCTTCAGATGTTCTTTCATCCAGGTGCGCAGGAGACAAAGTTGGCAAGTTTCGATCGTGCCACTTCTCTACCAGTACCAGTTCACGTTCTTGATGGGGACGTCCCTCAGTCACAAGGATCTGAGACATATGTCGTAAAGTCAGTGAGCGTTGTGGAGGCCTATTCACAGGCAGAGCCCCCGCTTGTAGTAGATTGCTCTGTGCAGACTGACTTGCCGTGTCCCTGTCAGCAGAAAGAGAGAGTAGAGAGGGCGACTAATACATTGTGTCCTATGGTTCAGGACGTCGCCATTAATGTATCGTTGCCTGGTGGGACCTTTCAGAGGCAGTATCAGCAAGATCGTTGTAGATCTTACTTGCCACGTCCCATTAGACAGAGATTTTCTCTTCCGCCGCCTCTTCGTTTTGTTCCCAGGCTCCCACCGTGGTACCTGAAGGAAACCCAGCAGAGAGTGGTCCCTAGAGCTCCTCCCTCAGACCACTATATGGAGGTGGATGCTTCTCAGCAGTTCCTATGTCGGTGGATGACTTGCGACCTCGGCATAGGTGGAAAAACGGAAGAGAGCCGATATCTGCCATCAGTCTCAGAAGGAACACTGTCCTCACAGTGAAGATTATTTCCCTGAAGAGACTTCACCTAGCGCCGACTGCGATACGGAGATTGATCAGTTGTACGTCTCCGATCGTAAGCTCGTTGTGGCAATAGGGCAGATAATGGATACCGTGGACTTAGAAACGTTCACGATGAAAGATCTCCATAAAGCACTTATGGAAAAGTTCCCACTATTGGAACTAGATAGCAGGAAGCAGTTCATAGAACGTGTGGTGATCAACATATTAACTGCGATTCCTTCTACTGAATAGTTTGAAATCTATAGGGATTTCTAAAGAAAAGCACAATAGACACTAGTTGGGTAGTGTTCTTCGAAAAAAGAGTTCATCCTTTGCTTCTATCCTATTTCTATGGCAGTAGAAATAGATGGTGTAGTTCACAGAACTCAGTATTAAAAACGTTGTAAATATATGTATATTTATGTTTGCACCACAAATGTTTAACGTACTTAATTTGTACAAATTGTGCGTGCATGAAATTTTTTGTAGCTGAATATTCAGCTTTAAATTCATTGTTATCGCTCACAATTCGTGAGAGTTTTCTGTGCAAGTTCGCAATTTTTTGTTGTTGTTGTTTGGTTGGAGATATTTGATGGCCAAATATCTACCTTTAGGAGGTGGGGAGATATTCTGTAACAGAATAGCCATTCTGTTCAGAGAGTTTTTGTGTATTGCTAATAATTGTGTTGCGTAGACTACGTCATTAGGAAAGTACGTGTGCAAAGAAGTCGTTAGAAAGGTCCGTGTGAAAAAGCCGGTCGTTAGGGAGTCTTGGTGTGAATGGGGAAATGGATGGACGTGCTTTGTGGAACGGTGTGTTTGTCTCGAGAATTGTGATAGAGAGAGCATTGTTGTTGTAGAATTAGTTTAGTTTATTTTCCCTGTGTGAGTTGCAGTCTTTGGGTAAGCTTGTAAGTATGATTTTTTTGTAGGTATAAATCATTGTAAGGTTTTATTTGTCCATGTGGCGTAGAGGTAATCTCACGCCGGGCATTTGTTACTGTGAATTTCTGTTCAGCCTGATGGCTACATTCCCATCATCATGATTTCATCCCTCATTTTGGTCCATTAATAAATGTGTGTTGTCTGATGATAAACTACACCAATTGGCTTTGTGGGAATCCTCATTGTTGACCAGTTTGTTTTGGTCGGAAGACTGCCAAGTTATGTTTAAGTCGTTGTATTTGTACTATCTTTTGTGGAGTTGAAAGCCTGGGTGTCTTGTTGTATTTTCTTAGTGTATAATATAGAAAATTAGGTGATGGTTGGAACACCAGCAACAAGAAGAAACTTGTAAGTTGAAACTGTACTCCACAAGAAGATTCAATCAATCCAGTAGTTATACCATTTCAGTAGTCTCCTTGTAAGGAGAATCCTGTTTCACAGTCTCACAGATGTGTTATTTCAGCTGACCTCAAAGCAGGTGAAGGAAACGGAAAACTATGGCTACATTCAGTCCCATAAAAGCTAGCAACAAGAACAAACCTTGTCTCTCAGCTTGTCTCTCAGCTTGTCTCTCAGCTTGTCTCTCAGCTTGTCTCTCAGCTTGTCTCTCAGCTTGTCTCTCAGCGTCCGCAGGTAAGACTAGAAGTGTTGGCGCTAGTACAGCGTGTCCTATAAATAAATATTTTAAAACTATGAGACACACAAATAATATTAATAATAACAATAACAACAATTGTAATGATAGTAATAATAATAATAATAATACATTCGTGGCAATTATGTTTTAATGTGGAAATGATGCACGAAATATTAAGTTAACATCTGTGATAAAAAAAAATCACGTTTGTATTAGTTACGTGAAATAAAAACCAGAATAATCAAACATTGAAATAAAACAACTGAATGAGAAGAAGAACACAAAATCAAGTTAATATGTACAAGGAGATGGGACAAACAGACTAAGCAAGTGTCCTATATAAAATATACATGGATGTTAAAAAGTATGGAGAAGTAAGAAAGATGATAAAAATACTTAATAAGTAAAATAAATTAAATTTCACTGGAAATGATTTACTTGGAAATATAAACAATAAAACGTGATGTGAAAAAAAGGAAGAATCTAGACAAGAATATCTTGATTCTTGGAATTAGCATCATCTCACTCGGGGCACACCGGGACATGCCTGGCTCTCTGTTGATGTAACCACGGAAGAGAATACACACTAATTGTGGCAGTCAGCTGTTAGTTCTGGCAACCTCGAATTCTACCAACCAGTTCCCCGGCTCTTCCTTCCCCCCTCCTCCAGGTATCTTTCTCTTCCTTCCCCCCTCATCCAGGTGTCTTTCTCTTCCTCTCCCCTCTTCCAGGTGTCTTTAACTTCCTTATCCTTCCTCAAGGTGTCTTTCTCTTTCTTCCCCCTCCTCAAGGTGTCTTTCTCTTCCTTCCCGTCTCCTCCAATTGTCTTTCTCTTATTTTTTCTCTCCTCCAGGTGTCTTATTCTTACTTCCCCTCCTCCAGGTGTCTTTCATCCTCTGTAGATATATATTATCAGCACATGCCCTTTCCTCCTCTTCCGTAGATATATATTATCATCACATGCCCTTTCCTCCTCTTCCGTAGATATATATTATCATCACATGCCCTTTCCTCCTCTTCCGTAGATATATATTATCATCACATGCCCTTTCCTCCTCTTCCGTAGATATATATTATCATCACATGCCCTTTCCTCCTCTGTAGATACATATTATCATCACATGCCCTTTCCTCCTCTGTAAATATATATTATCATCACATGCCCTTTCCTTCTCCTCCGCAGATATATATTATCAGCACATGCCCTTTCCTTCTCCTCCGTACATATATATATTATCAGCACATGCCCTTTCCTTCTCCTCCGTACATATATATATTATCAGCACATGCCCTTTCCTGCACCTCTGTAGATATATATTATCAGCACATGCCCTTTCCTGCACCTCTGTAGATATATATTATCAGCACATGCCCTTTCCTGTACCTCTGTAGATATATATTATCAGCACATGCCCTTTCCTGTACCTCTGTAGATATATATTATCAGCACATGCCCTTTCCTGTACCTCTGTAGATATATATTATCAGCACATGCCCTTTCCTGTACCTCTGTAGATATATATTATCAGCACATGCCCTTTCCTGTACCTCTGTAGATATATATTATCAGCACATGCCCTTTCCTGTACCTCTGTAGATATATATTATCAGCACATGCCCTTTCCTGTACCTCTGTAGATATATATTATCAGCACATGCCCTTTCCTGCACCTCTGTAGATATATATTATCAGCACATGCTCTTTCCTGCACCTCTGTAGATATATATTATCAGCACATGCCCTTTCCTCCTACAATACCAGTTCCTCGGCCACCGAAGTCAGTATATCCGTCCTACACATAGGTATCATATCTGTTTTAATATCTTACGGGCAATTTGACAGGTTACGTAATTGCCTTTCACTCACTCACGACCTGGGCAATATATCCACGTCAGCCTGATGACACGGATTGTAAAACCCTTCTCTATCTTGGCAAGCTTGCTTTGAGAGTTGGTCACCACCACGTCGTGTGTGTCATTCTGCTGAACTAGCCAGGTCAAAGCCTTAGTCACTTCTACCACATGCTCGATGTCATCGTAAAGGATGTTCAATGCCACCACTTTGCTTGCCTATATACTCTCTTTTTGCCTGGCAGAACTTAGCCGTCCATGAAGATGACTGGGTAATATGGTTTAGTGTGAGCGTGAAGATGACTGGGTTATATGGTTTAGTGTGAGCGTGAAGATGACTGGGTTATATGATTTAATGTGAGCGTGAAGATGACTGGATTATATGATTTAGTATGAGTGTGAAGATGACTGGGTTATATGATTTAATGTGAGCGTGAAGATGACTGGATTATATGATTTAGTATGAGCGTGAAGATGACTGGGTTATATGATTTAATGTGAGCGTGAAGATGACTGGATTATATGATTTAGTATGAGTGTGAAGATGACTGGGTTATATGATTTAGTGTGAGTGTGAAGATGACTGGGTTATATGATTTAGTGTGAGCGTGAAGATGACTGGGTTATATGATTTAGTGTGAGCGTGAAGATGACTGGGTTATATGTTGAGTGTGAGCGTGAAGATGACTGGGTTATATGTTGAGTGTGAGCGTGAAGATGACTGGGTTATATGTTGAGTATGAGCGTGAAGATGACTGGGTTATATGTTGAGTGTGAGCGTGAAGATGACTGGGTTATAAGTTGAGTGTGAGCGTGAAGATGACTGGGTTATATGGTTTAGTGTGAGTGTGAGGATGACTGGGTTATATGGTTTAATGTGAGTGTGAGGATGACTGGGTTATATGGTTTAGTGTGAGTGTGAGGATGACTGGGTTATATGGTTTAGTGTGAGTGTGAAGATGACTGGGTTATATGATTTAGTGTGAGTGTGAGGATGACTGGGTTATATGGTTTAGTGTGAGTGTGAAGATGACTGGGTTATATGATTTAGTGTGAGTGTGAGGATGACTGGGTTATATGGTTTAGTGTGAGTGTGAAGATGACTGGGCCATATGGTTGAGTGTGAGTGTGAAGATGACTTAGTCCTATGGTTGAATGTGGGTGTGAAGATGACTTAGTCCTATGGTTGAGTGTGAGTATGAAGATGATATAGTCCTATGGTTGAGTGTGAGTGTGAAGATGACTTGGTCCTATGGTTGAGTGGGAGCGTGAAGATAACTTGGTCCTATGGTTTAGTGTGGGAGTGAAGATGACTTAGTCTTATGGTTTAGTGTGAGCGTGAAGATGACTTGGTCCTATGGTTGAGTGTGAGCGTGAAGATGACTTGGTCCTATGGTTTAGTGTGAGCGTGAAGATGATTTGGGCCTATGGTTGAGTGTGAGCGTGAAGATGACTTAGTCCTATGGTTGAATGTGAGTGTGAAGATGACTTGGTCCTATTGTTTAGTGTGAGGTGAAGATGACTTAGTCCTATGGTTTAGTGTGAGTGTGAAGATGACTTGGTCCTATGGTTGAGTGGGAGCGTGAAGATAACTTGGTCCTATGGTTTAGTGTGGGAGTGAAGATGACTTAGTCTTATGGTTTAGTGTGAGCGTGAAGATGACTTGGTCCTATGGTTGAGTGTGAGCGTGAAGATGACTTGGTCCTATGGTTTAGTGTGAGCGTGAAGATGATTTGGGCCTATGGTTGAGTGTGAGCGTGAAGATGACTTAGTCCTATGGTTGAATGTGAGTGTGAAGATGACTTGGTCCTATTGTTTAGTGTGAGTGTGAAGATGACTTGGTCCTATGGTTTAGTGTGAGTGTGAAGATGACTTGGTCCTATGGTTGAGTTGGAGCGTGAAGATAACTTGGTCCTATGGTTTAGTGTGAGCGTGAAGATGACTTAGTCTTATGGTTTAGTGTGAGTGTGAAGATGACTTGGTCCTATGGTTTAGTGTGAGCGTGAAGATGACTTGGTCCTATGGTTTAGTGTGAGCGTGAAGATGACTTGGTCCTATGGTTTAGCGTGAGCGTGAAGATGACTTGGTCCTATGGTTTAGTGTGAGCGTGAAGATGACTTAGTCCTATGGTTGAATGTGAGTGTGAAGATGACTTGGTCCTATGGTTGAATGTGAGTGTGAAGATGACTTGGTCCTATGGTTGAATGTGAGTGTGAAGATGACTTGGTCCTATGGTTTAGTGTGAGTGTGAAGATGACTTAGTCCTATGGTTGAATGTGAGTGTGAAGATGACTTGGTCCTATGGTTGAGTGTGAGTGTGAAGATGACTTGGTCCTATGGTTTAGTGTGAGTGTGAAGATGACTTGGTCCTATGGTGGAGTTGGAGCGTGAAGATAACTTGGTCCTATGGTTTAGTGTGAGCGTGAAGATGACTTAGTCTTATGGTTTAGTGTGAGTGTGAAGATGACTTGGTCCTATGGTTTAGTGTGAGCGTGAAGATGACTTGGTCCTATGGTTTAGTGTGAGCGTGAAGATGACTTGGTCCTATGGTTTAGCGTGACTGTGAAGATGGTCCTATGGTTTAGTGTGAGCGTGAAGATAACTTGGTCCTATGGTTGAGTGTGAGCGTGAAGATGACTTGATCCTATGGTTTAGTGTGACTGTGAAGATGACTTGGTCCTATGGTTTAGTGTGAGCGTGAAGATGACTTGGTCCTATGGTTGAGTGTGAGTGAGAAGATGACTTAGTCTTATGTTTGAGTGTGAGCGTGAAGATGACTTGGTCCTATGGTTTAGTGTGAGCGTGAAGATGACTTAGTCCTATGGTTGAATGTGAGTGTGAAGATGACTTGGTCCTATGGTTGAATGTGAGTGTGAAGATGACTTGGTGCTATGGTTGAATGTGAGAGTGAAGATGGCTTGGTCCTATGGTTTAGTGTGAGTGTGAAGATGACTTAGTCCTATGGTTTAGTGTGACTGTGAAGATGACTTGGTCCTATGGTTTAGTGTGAGCGTGAAGATGACTTGGTCCTATGGTTGAGTGTGAGTGAGAAGATGACTTAGTCTTATGTTTGAGTGTGAGCGTGAAGATGACTTGGTCCTATGGTTTAGTGTGAGCGTGAAGATGACTTAGTCCTATGGTTGAATGTGAGTGTGAAGATGACTTGGTCCTATGGTTGAATGTGAGTGTGAAGATGACTTGGTGCTATGGTTGAATGTGAGAGTGAAGATGGCTTGGTCCTATGGTTTAGTGTGAGTGTGAAGATGACTTAGTCCTATGGTTGAATGTGAGTGTGAAGATGACTAAGTCCTATGGTTGAGTGTGAGTGTGAAGATGACTTGGTCCTATGGTTGAGTGTGAGTGTGAAGATGACTTGGTCCTATGGTTGAATGTGAGTGTGAAGATGACTTGGTCCTATGGTTGAATGTGAGTGTGAAGTTGACTTAGTCCTATGGTTGAGTGTGAGTGTGAAGATGACTTAGTCCTATGTTTGAGTGTGAGTGTGAAGATGACTTGGTCTTATGGTTGAGTGGGAGCGTGAAGATAACTTGGTCCTATGGTTTAGTGTGAGTGTGAAGATGACTTGGTCCTATGGTTTAGTGTGACTGTGAAGATGGTCCTATGGTTTAGTGTGAGCGTGAAGATGACTTGGTCCTATGGTTGAATGTGAGCGTGAAGATGACTTGGTCCTATGGTTTAGTGTGACTGTGAAGATGACTTGGTCCTATGGTTTAGTGTGACTGTGAAGATGACTTGGTCCTATGATTTAGTGTGACTGTGAAGATGACTTGGTCCTATGGTTTAGTGTGACTGTGAAGATGACTTGGTCCTATGGTTTAGTGTGACTGAGAAGATTACTTGGTCCTATGGTTTAGTGTGAGCGTGAAGATGACTTGGTCCTATGGTTTAGTGTGACTGTGAAGATGACTTGGTCCTATGGTTTAGTGTGACTGTGAAGATGACTTGGTCCTATGGTTTAGTGTGAGCGTGAAGATGACTTGGTCCTATGGTTTAGCGTGACTGTGAAGACGGTCCTATGGTTTAGTGTGAGCGTGAAGATGACTTGGTCCTATGGTTGAGTGTGACTGTGAAGATGACTTGGTCCTATGGTTTAGTGTGACTGTGAAGATGACTTAGTCCTATGGTTGAATGTGAGCGTGAAGATGACTTGGTCCTATGGTTGAGTGTGACTGTGAAGATGACTTGGTCCTATGGTTTAGTGTGACTGTGAAGATGACTTGGTCCTATGGTTGAATGTGAGCGTGAAGATGACTTGGTCCTATGGTTGAGTGTGACTGTGAAGATGACTTGGTCCTATGGTTGAGTGTGAGCGTGAAGATGACTTGGTCCTATTGTTTAGTGTGAGCGTGAAGATGACTTGGTCCTATGGTTTAGTGTGAGCGTGAAGATGACTTGGTCCTATGGTTTAGTG
This sequence comes from Achatina immaculata, assembly GCA_009760885.1. Classification (NCBI taxonomy): domain Eukaryota; kingdom Metazoa; phylum Mollusca; class Gastropoda; order Stylommatophora; family Achatinidae; genus Lissachatina; species Lissachatina immaculata. The sequence continues at coordinate 54,680,586 of CM019693.1, forward strand.
TGAGCGTGAAGATGACTTGGTCCTATGGTTGAGTGTGAGCGTGAAGATGACTGGGTTATATGGTTTAGTGTGAGCGTGAAGATGACTGTGTCATATGGTTTAGTGTGAGCGTGAAGATGACTGGGTCATACGGTTGAGTGTGAGCGTAAACGAGATCTTGAATTATTATAATTATAGGAGTCTTTCCTCCCGTCCATTCTCTACATTCTCTGCCAGGCGCTGTGATAGTCACTCTAGTGAGTCTGGTGGTATCATCTATCGTCTCTATCCACTCCCCTACTTTTGCAATATCCTCCACAACACTAATGGACCTTTCAGCCTCAGTCATCCATGAACTACCATATTTAATACGATTTACGTAGGCGATAAGTGGCATTGCCAACAACCACAATGAGATAAACCTTCATCTATGCATCTCTCTGAGACAGTAATCGACCCTGCACCAGTGTCTGCATAAACTGTACAAGTATCCGTTGCTGCATATCCCACCGAGCACTGTCTTAATAGCGCATATCCCACCTAGCACTGTCTTAATAGCGCATATCACACCTAGCACTGTCTTAATAACGCATATCCCACCTAGCACTGTCTTAATAGCGCATATCCCACCGAGCACTGTCTTAATAACGCATATCCCACCTAGCACTGTCTTAATAGCGCATATCACACCTAGCACTGTCTTAATAGCGCATATCACACCTAGCACTGTCTTAATAGCGCATATCCCACCTCTCTCTCTGAACCTTAAGAGCCCAGGGCACATGGGGCTTCCGCAAGGGTTTTCTACAAATGCCTGTCCTTCGCCTTTTTTTCTGCTCTTGCCCAGGTGAGCCCTTTATTGCTCAACATCCTTTCTGTTGTTCCTCTCCATGTCTCTTTTGGTCTACCCTTACTTCTGTTCCCCTGTGGTGTCCACCTTAGTGCTATTTTTGGTAGTGAGTTGTCAGTCATTCGGAGCATATCCCACCTAGCCACTGTCTTAATAGCGCATATCCCACCTAGCCACTGTCTTAATAGCGCATATCCCACCTAGCCACTGTCTTAATAGCGCATATCCCACCTAGCCACTGTCTTAAAAGCACTAAATCCTGTTGTTCTCCTTGTATAACATGGTCAATATGCCGGCGGTAAGGCAACGAACAGATGTTATATCCAGCTACTTTATGTCGTGGACTCTCTTGACCTGCATCACATTGCTTGATTGGCTGCCATCTCATCTTTAACGACTCTTTTGCTTCTAGAACACCATAACACCCGTGTCTTACATGGATTGATTACTGCATTGTAATTCTCACACAAAATGAATATCCTAGGATATTTGTAATTATTGCGCTGTTT
>CM019693.1:54682023-54724711 GCA_009760885.1 Achatina immaculata
AAGCTCTATAGTTTCCGCCTAATCTACTTATAGACATTTGTGTTAAAAGACCTAAATTCTCCGTAACGTAAAGTGATAGACGGAATGATTGAAACTCTACAGTCACCGTCACGTCTGGTGACAGAAGGGGTGTTGCTAACTCTAAAGGTCACCGTCAAGTCTAGTGATATACAAGGTTTCAGAACTATAGTCTCCGCAAAGTCTAGTGATATACAGTTAACGTTAAGCCCAGTGATATACGGATTGTTAGAAAATGTACAGTCACCGTCAATTCCTGAGATAGACGGGATCATAGAAGTTCTACAGTCACCGTCAAGTCAAGTGTTAGACGGGGTATTAGAAGGTCTACAGTGACAATCAAATCCGGTGATAGATGGAGTGTTAGAAGCTCTAAGATCACAGTCAAGACGAGTGATAGACGCGGTGTTAGCTTTAAGATCACAGTCAAGACGAGTGATAGACGGGATGTTAGCTTTAAGATCACAGTCAAGACGAGTGATAGACGGGATGTTAGCTTTAAGATCACAGTCAAGACGAGTGATAGACGCGGTGTTAGCTTTAAGATCACAGTCAAGACGAGTGATAGACGGGATGTTAGAAGCTCTAAGATCACAGTCAAGACGAGTGATAGACGGGATGTTAGAAGCTCTAAGATCACAGTCAAGACGAGTGATAGACGGGATGTTAGAAGCTCTAAGATCACAGTCAAGACGAGTGATAGACGGGATGTTAGAAGCTCTAAGATCACAGTCAAGACGAGTGATAGACGGGATGTTAGAAGCTCTAAGATCACAGTCAAGACGAGTGATAGACGGGATGTTAGAAGCTCTAAGATCACAGTCAAGACGAGTGATAAACGGGTGGTAGAAACTCTACAGTCACCGTCAAGTCCAGTCATAAATGGGGCTTTATAAGCTCTACAGTCAATGTCAATTCTAGTGATAGACTGGGCTTTAAAAGGTCTATAGTTAACGTTAAGTACAGTCTTTTACTCTTTCATGTCAATGTCGAGTCCAGTGATAGTAGTTGTGTAAGACACTCTACAGTTACCATCAAGTCAAGTGAAAGATGGGGAATTAGAAGCTCAACATTCACCATCAAGTCCAGTGAAAGAAGAGGTGTTAGATGTTCTAGAGACACCATCAAGTCCAGTGATAGACGGGGTATTACAAGCATTACTGTCTCAGTCATTTCGAGTGGTAAACGGATTATTAGAACCTCTATAGTCACCGTCAAGTCGAGTGATAGTCGGGGAGTCAGAAGCTCTAAAACTAACGTCAAGTCTAGTGATAGACGAGGTGTTAGAAGCTCTACTGTCATCGTCAAGTTCACTGATAGATGTTCTACAATTACCTTCACCTCCAGTGATAGACGAGGTGTTAGAAGCTCTACTGTCATCGTCAAGTTCACTGATAGATGTTCTACAATTACCTTCACCTCCAGTGATAGACGAGGTGTTAGAAGCTCTACTGTCATCGTCAAGTTCACTGATAGATGTTCTACAATTACCTTCACCTCCAGTGATAGACGAGGTGTTAGAAGCTCTACTGTCATCGTCAAGTTCACTGATAGATGTTCTACAATTACCTTCACCTCCAGTGATAGACGAGGTGTTAGAAGCTCTACTGTCATCGTCAAGTTCACTGATAGATGTTGTACAATTACCTTCACCACCAGTGATAGACGGGGTGTTAGAAACTTTACAGCCACCATCAAGTCTCTACAGTCGCCTTCAAGTGCAGTAATAGAAGGTCTACAGTCATTGTCCAGTCCAGTGATAGAAAGCATGTTACAAGCTCTACAGTCTCCAACAAGTCCAGTGATAGAAGCTCTACAGTCACCATCAAGTCCAGTGATAGAAGCTCTACAGTCACCACAAAGTCCAGTGATAGAAGCTCTACAGTCACCACAAAGTCCAGTGATAGAAGCTCTACAGTCACCACAAAGTCCAGTGATAGAAGCTCTACAGTCACCACAAAGTCCAGTGATAGAAGCTCTACAGTCACCACAAAGTCCAGTGATAGAAGCTCTACAGTCACCATCAAGTCCAGTGATAGAAGCTCTACAGTCACCACAAAGTCCAGTGATAGAAGCTCTACAGTCACCACAAAGTCCAGTGATAGAAGCTCTACAGTCACCACAAAGTCCAGTGATAGAAGTTCTACAGTCACCACAAAGTCTAGTGATAGAAGCTCTACAGTTACCACAAAGTCCAGTGATAGAAGCTCTATAGTCACCACAAAGTCCAATGATAGAAGCTCTACAGTCACGACAAAGTCCAGTGATAGAAGCACTATAGTCACCGTTAAGTCGAGTGATAGACGGGGTATTAGAAATTTTACAGTCACCTTCAAATCGAGATAGAAGGGTATTATAAAACTACAGTCACCGTCAGCTCCAGTCATAGTCGGGGTGTTATAAACTCTACACTCAGAGTCAAGACGAGTGATTTACATGGTGGTATAAATTATACAGAGCCCGTCAAGTCCAGTGATAGAAGGAGTGATAGAAGCACTGCAGTGACCGTCAAGTCCAGCAATGGAAGCTCAGCAGTCACTTTCAGTTCCAGTGATATAATGTGTGTCAAAAGCTCTACACTCATAGTCAAGTAGAGTGATAGACGGTGAGTTAGTAGGTCAACATTGACCGTCAAGTCTAATGTTAGAACCTCTACAGTCGTCGTCAAGTCTATTGATAGACGATGTGTTAGAAGCTCTACATTCACCGTCTGGTTCAGTGATAGAAGGGATGTAAGAAGCTCTACATTCACCGTCTGGTCCAGTGATAGAAGGGATGTAAGAAGCTCTACAGTCACCGATTGGTCCAATGATAGAAGGGATATAAGAAGCTCTACAGTCACCGATTGGTCCAATGATAGAAGGGATATAAGAAGCTCTACAGTCACCGATTGGTCCTATGATAGAAGGGATGTAAGAAGCTCTAAAGTCACCGATTGGTCCAATGATAGAAGGGATGTAAGAAGCTCTACAGTCACCGATTGGTCCAATGATAGAAGGGATGTAAGAAGCTCTAAAGTCACCGATTGGTCCAATGATAGAAGGGATGTAAGAAGTTCTGCAGTCACCGATTGGTCCAGTGATAGAAGGGATATAAGAAGTTCTACAGTCACCGATTGGTCCAGTGATAGAAGGGATATAAGAAGTTCTGCAGTCACCGATTGGTCCAGTGATAGAAGGGATATAAGAAGTTCTACAGTCACCGATTGGTCCAGTGATAGAAGGGATATAAGAAGTTCTGCAGTCACCGATTGGTCCAGTGATAGAAGGGATATAAGAAGTTCTACAGTCACCGTAAAATCCACAATAATTAGTGTATAAGCAAATAACTATAGAGGAGGCGCTGCAATAAAACTGTGATAGCAAATAAAGTAGGAAAAAATAGGAACAGCTTTATTACTTTACGTTTAGAACGATGTGACTTTTCGGCGTTAGCCTTCATCAAACAAACACAAACAGGACGAAGAATCAGAGATAGGAGACAAAGTTTGTAGTCGCATGAATCCTACGTTAGTGAAATAATTTGTTAAAATGAAACAAAAAGTAACGAAAAATCGAAAGAACACAAGTTGAAAATCGTCTTATTACTTCCAAGACTGAAGCTAAGTTAACGATTTTTCATTAATGTTTTCGTTGTTTATTATTTCTTTAACTTAGGATTCATGTGAATCTATACTTTGTCTCCCATCTGTGATTCTTTGTCCTGTTTGTGTTTGTTTGATGAAGAATACAATATTAACAACCTTGGGTATGCTGACGACACAGTACTGATAGCTGAGAACCAACAAGACCTGCAAAATCTCTTGGATAAAGTCGCCAAAGAAAGTGAACAGAAAGGCCTTACTTTGAACATCAAAAAGACAGAGACTATGGTTATATCTAAGAAATAGAATCCACCAACGTTCAGTATAAAATTAAATGGAACTATTCTAAAGCAGGTGCAGAAATTCAAATACCTTGGAGCAGTAATAACTTCAGATGGGAAATGCAGAACAGAAATTAGGAACAGAATAGGTCAAGCAAAGACTGCATTTCAGAGAACGAGAAACATATTAGCCAACACATCTTTATCAATGAATGTTAGAAAACGAGTCCTAAAATGCTATATTGAACCTATCTTGTTATATGGAAGTGAATCATGGACAATAGGCAAGTCTGCACAAAAATCATTGGAAGCAGCAGAAATGTGGTTTATTAGAAGAATGTTGCGAATCCCCTGGACAGCAAAAATAACTAATGAAGAATGTAGGAGAAGAGCTGGAGAGACAAAAAAACCTTGTCAAAAAGATAAGACAGAGACAATGCTCATTCATAGGACATGCAATGAGAAGAGGGGGCATTGAAAATATTATAACAACAGGAAAAATAGAAGGAAGAAGATCAAGAGAAAGACCAGGAGAAATGATACTGGATAGTCTGACGTGATGGTGTGAGAGGAGATCACCAACTGAGCTGATGGCCTGCATGAAGGATCGCGTACTCTGGAGAAGCATAATAGCCAACGCCAGTCGGCACGGCACATGATGACGATGATACCCTGAAACGTCACATCGCTATAAACGTTAAGTAATAAAGTTGTTCCTACATTTTTCCTACTTTTTACCGTCAAGTCCACTGATAGAAGCTCTACAGTCACCACAAAGTCCAGTGATAGAAGCTCTACAGTCACCACAAAGTCCACTGATAGAAGCTCTACAGTCACCACAAAGTCCAGTGATAGAAGCTCTACAGTCACCACAAAGTCCAGTGATAGAAGCTCTACAGTCACCACAAAGTCCAGTGATAGAAGCTCTACAGTCACCACAAAGTCCAGTGATAGAAGCTCTACAGTCATCACAAAGTCCAGGGATAGAAGCTCTACATTCACCGTCATGTTCAGTGATAGAAGCTCTACATTCACCGTCATGTTCAATGATAGAAGCTCTACATTCACCGTCAAATCCAGTGATAGAAGCTCTACATTCACCGTCATGTACAGTGATAGAAGCTCTACATTCACCGTCATGTTCAGTGATAGAAGCTCTACATTCACCGTCATGTTCAGTGATAGAAGCTCTACATTAACCGTCATGTTCAATGATAGAAGCTCTACATTCACCGTCAAATCCAGTGGTAGAAGCTCTACATTCACCGTCAAATTCAGTGATAGAAGCTCTACATTCAACGTCAAATCCAGTGGTAGAAGCTCTACATTAACCGTCATGTTCAATGATAGAAGCTCTACATTAACCGTCATGTTCAATGATAGAAGCTCTACATTCACCGTCAAATCCAGTGGTAGAAGCTCTACATTCACCGTCAAATCCAGTGGTAGAAGCTCTACATTCAACGTCAAATCCAGTGATAGAAGCTCTACATTCACCGTCATGTTCAGTGATAGAAGCTCTACATTCACCGTCATGTTCAGTGATAGAAGCTCTACATTAACCGTCATGTTCAATGATAGAAGCTCTACATTCACCGTCAAATCCAGTGGTAGAAGCTCTACATTCACCGTCAAATCCAGTGGTAGAAGCTCTACATTCAACGTCAAATCCAGTGATAGAAGCTCTACATTCACCGTCATGTTCAGTGATAGAAGCTCTACATTCACCGTCATGTTCAGTGATAGAAGCTCTACATTAACCGTCATGTTCAATGATAGAAGCTCTACATTCACCGCCATGTTCAGTGATAGAAGCTCTACATTCACCGTTATGGTCAGTGATAGAAGCTCTACATTAACCTTCATGTTCAATGATAGAAGCTCTACATTCACCGTCATGTTCAGTGATAGAAGCTCTACATTCACCGTCATGTTCAGTGATAGAAGCTCTACATTAACCGTCATGTTCAGTGATAGAAGCTCTACCTTCACCGTCAAATCCAGTGATAGAAGCTCTACAGTCACCACGATGTCCAGTGACAGAAGCTCTACAGTCACCACAAAGTCCAGTGGTAGAAGCTCTACATTCACCATCAAGTCAAGTGATAGACTGGGTATTAGAAACTCTACAGTAACCGTCATGTCCAGTGACAGAAGCTCTACAGTCACCACAATGTCCAGTGACAGAAGCTCTACAATCACCACAAAGTCCAGTGATAGAAGCTCTACATTCACCATCAAGTCCAGTGATATAAGCTCTACAGTCACCACAAAGTCCAGTGATAGAAGCTCTACATTCACCATCAAGTCCAGTGATAGAAGCTCTACAGTCACCACAAAGTCCAGTGATAGAAGCTTTACAATCACCATCAAACCCAGTGATAGAAGCTCTACAGTCACCATCAAGTCCAGTGATAGACAGGGTGTTAGAAACTCTACAATCACCGTCAAATCCAATGATAGAGTTTGCATTATAAACTCTGGAGTTTACCGTCAATTCGAGTGATAGCCTGGGTGTTAGAAAATCTACAATCACCATCACGTCCACTGATATACGGTCTGTTAGAAGCTCTGCAGTCATCGTCAAGTCGAGTGATAGACTGGTTGTTATGAGCACAACAGTCAGTGATAGGTGGATTGAATAACAGAGTGTTGGAAACTGTACGGTCCACGTCAAGTCGAGTTAGAAGCCCTACAATCACCGTCAAGTCTAGTGAAAAACGAGGAGCAGCTTCTGTAGACATCAGACATTGAAGTCAGACAGAGCGACACTGGAATGGCTGGACATATTTAAAGTGATTTCTCCATTAGGTTACAATTATCATTTTTTGCCTGGATACGTGGTATGTGCCATAGTAGTTTATATTTACATTTTTTCCGCTTTAGATATATTTTTTTCTATTAGATGCAACAAATCCATATCAATGGAAACAAGATTCCGAGTAGTTAAATGTTACATGGAGCCAATTGTGTGTTATGGATGTAAAGCATGACCCATGAGTAAGAGAGTACAGCGAGAAATGGAGGCCATGGATATGTTGTTTAAAAGAAGGATGTTGAAGGTACCATGGACAGCTAAGAAAACCAACGAAGAAGTCTTAAGAGAGGCTGGAGTTAAAAAGCAAATTATAGCAAAGACAGAGGCAGACAAGCGAGATTTATTGGATATTTTAAGAGAATAGGAAAATTAGAACACACTGTGACAACTTTTAAAATTTAGGAAAGAAGAGACTGACGAAGACAGAGAGAGAAATTACTGGATGGTCTGTCAGTGTGGCTAGGAAGAAAGTCACCGGCGGATCTCATAATCAACGCAAACAATAGGGAATTGTGGAGAGAAATGATCGCCTACGCCACGCGGCATGGCACTTAGATAAGATTCTTAAGTCTTTATAATAATGGCCTAGGAAACAAGTTAGGCAGCATAGTCTCTAGCATACACAAGTACAGACCTGACTTCCTACAAGAAACAAGTTAGGCATCGTAGTCTCTAGCATACACAAGTACAGACCTGACTTCCTACAAGAAACAAGTTAGGCATCGTAGTCTATAGCATACACAAGTACAGACCTGACTTCCTACAAGAAACAAGTTAGGCATCGTAGTCTCTAGCATACACAAGTACAGGCCTGACTTCCTACAAGAAACAAGTTAGGCAGCATAGTCTCTAGCATACACAAGTACAGACCTGACTTCCTACAAGAAACACGTTAGGCAGCATAGTCTCTAGCATACACAAGTACAGGCCTGACCTCCTACAAGAAACACGTTAGGCAGCATAGTCTCTAGCATACACAAGTACAGACTTGACTTCCCACAAGAAACAAGTTAGGCAGCATAGTCTCTAGCATACACAAGTACAGACGTGACTTCCTACAAGAAACAAGTTAGGCAGCATAGTCTCTAGCATACACAAGTACAGACTTGACTTCCTACAAGAAACAAGTTAGGCAGCATAGTCTCTAGCATACACAAGTACAGACCTGACTTCCTACATGAAACAAGTTAGGCAGCATAGTCTCTAGCATACACAAGTACAGACTTGACTTCCTACAAGAAACAAGTTAGGCAGCATAGTCTCTAGCATACACAAGTGCAGACTTGACTTCCTGCAAGAAACAAGTTAGGCAGCATAGTCTCTAGCATACACAAGTACAGACCTGACTTCCTACAAGAAACAAATTAGGTAGTGTAGTCTCTAGCATACACAAGTACAGACTTGACTTCCTACAAGAAACAAGTTAGGCAGCATAGTCTCTAGCATACACAAGTACAGAACTGACTTCCTACAAGAAACAAGTTAGGCAGCATAGTCTCTAGCATACACAAGTACAGACGTGACTTCCTACAAGAAACAAGTTAGGCAGCATAGTCTCTAGCATACACAAGTACAGACCTCCTACAAGAAACAAGTTAGGCAGCATAGTTTCTAGCATACACAAGTACAGACCTCCTACAAGAAACAAGTTAGGCAGCATAGTTTCTAGCATACACAAGTACAGACCTCCTACAAGAAACAAGTTAGGCAGCATAGTCTCTAGCATACACAAGTACAGACCTGACTTCCTACAAGAAACAAGTTAGGCATTATAGTCTCTAGCATACACAAGTACAGACCTGACTTCCTACAAGAAACAAGTTAGGCATCATAGTCTCTAGCATACACAAGTACAGACCTGACTTCCTACAAGAAACAAGTTAGGCAGCATAGTCTCTAGCATACACAAGTACAGACCTGACTTCCTACAAGAAACGAGTTAGGCAGCATAGTTTCTAGCATACACAAGTACAGACCTGACTTCCTACAAGAAACAAGTTAGGCAGCATAGTTTCTAGCATACACAAGTACAGACCTGACTTCCTACAAGAAACAAGTTAGTCAGCGTAGTCTCTAGCATACACAAGTACAGACCTGACTTCCTACAAGAAACACCCATTCAAACAAACCACCAGCCAAACAGATAATAACAATATTAGGATTAAACCACGCGAGCTATAGGAACAACTCACATAGTAGGTGCTATAATACAAATATCACACGGCTAGGACATAGTACACTACAACACAGACAGCCACGGCAGACAAGCTATGGTACAGTTAAACACAAAAGCAACACACACGAGATACACACATTAGTCAATGTCTATACTCCGGCCATAAAAACTCTCCAATGAAAACACTACAAAGATTTAGCACAGACGCTATCACACTTTTACGTGGTTTGCCAAAAACTAGAAACTAGTTGAAAGCTGTAACAATTTTTGTTTGAAAATGTACAGGAGAATTTCTTTTGTAAAAATTCTATTTTCAAATGTGGCCCTATTCCTACATGACCAAACAACATACCTAAACTCAGCAAGGAGGATGATACACTGCGTATGGCTGTTTGTTTCTGTTCGAGGAATGGTGTTTAACATTATTGCTCTATACATGTCTACTTTCTCTGCTGTTCTTGTTGCTATCTCTTGAGTCAAAAATTCTAAGGCTAAAGAAACGGTTCTGCACTGAAAGAAAATGTGTTCCTCCGTTTCTTGTGTGTTCATTCTACATAGTTTACATCTGACCAGTCTGTGGAATCTGCGAGCGATCCCTTGTGTGGTCGGTGTTATGTTGAACAATAGTCTGTATGTTATCTCTCGTGCACTTGGCGTGATTCCTTTCTTGTGTATGTTTTGAAATGATTGTGTGTAGTCGGTGATGAAGTATTTGTATCCTCTCTTTATTCTGCCCAGTAATGGTGGCTCCTGTTTCTTGACCAGATATTTGTATATGCATGATGTTTTCATATGTATTAAACGTTCATTTCCACTTACACTTTGTATGCATTGTCTGTAGAAGAGCGGTATAGTGCCAAAGTGATGGGGGTGTACATTGTTTAATTTACACAGTTTAAGAAGCCTCAGCCCAACGTAGTAGTGGGCTAGAGTGTGTTTGTGTGGTTGTTGGATGATTTGTCCTACATATTTGATCCTGAGTGCCTGGATCTTTGTTGCTATGTCTTGTAGGGAGATGCCCCCTCTATTTTTGTCTTGCATCAAGGTTTTCTGTTGGATGCTGCGTACTGTGCGTCGGAAAATAAAGTCTCTAATCATTGAATTTATTTCCTTAAGTGACTGTTTAGGCAGGGGGAATATGTTTGCTGTATAGATAAGCTGTGGTATGATGCAAGTGTTGACTGTTTAGGCAGGGGGAATATGTTTGCTGTATAGATAAGCTGTGGTATGATGCAAGTGTTGACTGTTTAGGCAGGGGGAATATGTTTGCTGTATAGATAAGCTGTGGTATGATGCAAGTGTTGACTGTTTAGGCAGGGGGAATATGTTTGCTGTATAGATAAGCTGTGGTATGATGCAAGTGTTGACTGTTTAGGCAGGGGGAATATGTTTGCTCTATATATAAGCTGTGGTATGATGCAAGTGTTGACTGAGACACTTCTGCCGAATATGGTGGTGGTTCTGTATTTGTAAATTTCCAGTCTGTTTTTAATTTTTTCAATTATATTTCGCCATCTTGCTTTGATGTTATTTGAAGGCGTAGCTGTAAATAAAATTCCGTATATTTTAATTTTGTTGACGTGTATTAATGTAAAAGGGAAGTCTGTTTTGTTAGTCCATTTACCTAAACCCATTATATGTGATTTTTGAATGTTTATTTTAGCCCCGCTGCCCTGCCCGAACTCTGCAAATATGTCTAGAATAAACCTGATAGAGGATATATTGGAGGGAAAGAAGATTGTGTCGTCAGCATAGGCCAACGACTTCCTCTCTCCCATTCCAGGAATAAAGATTCCTTTGACTATTGTCTCTCGCCTGATTCTCTCCAGGAGTGGCTCTAGAGTTAGCACATACAACAGGGGTGAGAGTGGGCAGCCCTGACGTACAGATCTGGTTAACCGTATTGGTTCACTGAGGGTTTGGTTTATTAAAAGTCTGCTTTCTGGTTTGTTGTATAGAATTTGGATCCAGTCTCTGATGTAGTTCCCAAGATTACATTTGGACAAGGTTTTCTGGAGGAAAGAATGGGAAACTCTGTCGAAAGCCTTCTCCTGGTCCAGTGATAAGATTGCTGACTGGCTATTCTTATCGTGAGAGTATTGGATAACATCTCTTAGGAAATGTCATTCATTCCTTTGCTTGTCCCTTGCGGAACTTTGCCTCCCAAACAGCACTCCTGTAGGCCTCTCGGTTGTGAGCAAGATGGCCTGCTGCTGCTGCATCCATTTCCAGATCATCAACGATGTCTTGCAGCCATCTTCGTTTCGGTCTTCCTCTTTTTCTTTTTCCCATTATGTATCCTTCCAATACGGTCTTCTCTAAAGTATCATGACGTTTAATGTGGCCAAAATATTTAAGTTTTCTCTCTTTAATCCTCTTTACTAGCCAGCCTTCTTCAATATTAAGCTCTTTTAGTATAGATATATTTGTTCTTTTTTGTGTCCACGATATTTGGAGAACTCTTCTATAGCATTTACATTCAAAGGCATTTATGTGCTTCTCAGCTGTTTTGTTAAGTGTCCAGGTCTCACAGGCATATGTTGCGATGGGAAAGATGCATGCCCTTAAAAATCTTATTTTTGTGGTTCTGTCTGCTCCTCTCCACAGATTCTTTATTTGTTTTACTTTCTGAAGAGCAATAGATGTCCTCCTTTTAATTTCCCGCATTGTATCTCCATTATTAGTTAGTAGTGATCCAAGATATTCAAAACTCTCCACTTCTTCCAGTTTTTCCTCACTGATACATATTTCAGTTGCCTTGTCTGTTTTTTAGGAAATGTAGATGCGTATTTATGTTTCTGTCGGTGACACTGCATTGCTGGTCCTCATGTATAAGTGTGTGCATGACGGGTTTGAGCTTCATAGTTAGGGACTTTGCTAGGATTTTGTAGTCTACATTGAGTAACGAGATAGGTCTGTAATTCTTTACTTGAGTTGTGTCTGCGTTGCTTTTCTTAATGAGTGTTATGTATGACTGATTGAGACTGTTGGGTAATTCTTTTCTGTCGAAGGCTTCAATAAAAACCTTATGTAGGACAGGTCCTAGAATGTGAAAGAATTTCTGATAGAACTCGGCAGTGAGGCCATCCGGTCCTGGAGATTTGTTCTTTTGGAATGTGTCAAGCGCATTTTGTAGGTTTCCTAGCGTAAGTGGGGTGTCTAATGTTTGTTTGTCTTCTTCAGGAATTTGTTTGGCGTAGTTCAAGAATTTGTTTTGTATGTCTTCTGATTGACCTTTGTCCTCAGAGTATAAATGTATATAAAAATCTTGAAAGGTTTGGCTTATTCCGGCAGTGTCTGTCTGTTCCTGTCCATTTATGTCTATTATTTTGCGTATGTGTCTGCTTCTTTGCACATTTTGTTCTGTTCCCAGATATTTTTTACTTGGTATTTCTTGTACGGCAGAGGCAAGTTTTGTTCTGATGAAAGCACCCTGGTAGCTGTGTTGATGGTATTTCTCTACTTCTTCCTCTAGCGCGTGTATGTGAGGACTATTGGGATCTACCTGCTTGGTTAGTTTAATAGCATTTTCTAACATTTGTTGTTGCTGTCGTCTGTGTCTGTGTATTTTTGTCGCCAAGACCTGTGTTTTCTCTCTGATAGTGTTCTTTAATATATCCCAGTATTCTATGAGGTTGGATTCAGGTAAGTCTTGAGTGTACGCGTGTAATAGTTCCGTTATGTTGTCTACATAGTCCCCATTATCCAGCAGGCTGTTATTAAACTTCCAGTGTGGGGAGCGTTTGTTTTTGAGTTGTGCCAAGGTTGCGTTTAATGTGACCATGACCGCTTTATGATCTGCGTAATTTAAGGTTGTGTCTATGTGTTTGATGTCATTTATTAGGAGACCCTCTGGGACATATATTCTGTCTAGTCGGGCTGATCGTCCCATGTTTATGTTAATTGTGTCAGTGTGTCTAGTTTCCCTACCATGTGGGTTCGTCTTTCTGTATGTGTCTACAAGCCCGTGCTCGTCTATGATGTTGTGTAGTATGTCTATTTGTTCGAGTTCACGGCGTACGTTAATTGTTCCTCTCGACAGATCAAGATCGTGCATGACACAATTAAAGTCTCCTGCTATGATAATGTTTTGTCTCCTGTGGAATGATGTTAGCATCTGTGATAGCTTGTCATAGAAGTTAATTTGCTGGTCTCTCACAGCTGGTGCATATACATTGACTAATGTGTATTTGTTGTGGTTTGAACTTGTGTGTTTTATTTCCACTATTGCTATTCTACCTTCGCTGTCTCTGTTGTGTCTTACAATTTGCCAGTCTTCTGATACTTGTAGTATTGCTGCTCCTGTGTGTCTATTCCCTAAGCTGAAACATGAATGCCTGAGTCCTAAGAAAGAGTGGAAAGAAATGTTGCCAAAGTGAAAGAACATGTTACTAAGACTATAGAAATAACATATTTGAGCTCTGACGTTTTACAAAGTTTAGGAATTATAATAAAGATGTTCGAAAAATTATTATTAAACAGATGTTGAAAGCATTTACCTAAGCAAATCATTGGGCGTTTAAATAATTATTTTAAAGGTAAAAGCATAATTGTGCACACTGTTTATGTACCCAGTTTAAATCTCATCAAAAATACAGCCAACATATAAACAGTTGTCTTCACCAAAAATCTATAATTATTCTTCTTCTTATCTCCCTTGTTAATACACTGTCACATAATTAGAACTCATAGTTGTCACCCCTTCCCATAATTTCTTACTTTCTCATCGTCTTCTTGATGTAGATTGTTTTCGTCAGCAATTTATTTTCATTAAGGCATTATGGTTATTTAGCAGTTAGCGTCGTGTAAGTCTGTTTTATTCTTTACCTGTCTATCTCTTCATTTACGGCTGCAGTTCATTGGATGGTACTGTCAAGGTGGATCCTATGGAGGCAGGATTTCAACCAGACTGAGATTTTTTTTTTTTATTTACAGGATTATCTATTGCAGGGGGAGATCCACGCCCTCTTCCTCCCACAATCATCATCATCAGGTGCAGTGCCAGCTGGCGTTGGCTATTATGCTTCTCCAGAGTACTCATCCTTCATGCAGGCCATCAGTTCAGTTGGTGATCTCCTCTCACACCATCAAGTCAGACTATCCAGTATTATTTCTCATGATCTTCCTCTTGATCTTCTTCCTTCTATTTTTCCTGTTGTTATACTATTTTCAATGCCCCCTCCTCTCATTGCACGTTCTATGAAAGAACATTGTCTCTCTCTTATCTTTTTGACAAGGTTTTTTGTCTCTCCAGCTCTTCTCATATATTCTTCATTAGTTATTTTTGCTGTCCAGGGGATTCGCAACATTCTTCTAATAAACAACATTTCTGCTGCTTCCAATGATTTTTGTGCAGGCTTGCCTATTGCCAATGATTCACTTCCATATAACAAGATAGGATCAATACAGCATTTTAGGACTCGTTTTCTAACATTCATTGATAAAGATGTGTTTGGATAATAAGTTTCTCATTCTCTGAAATGCAGTCTTTGCTTGGCCTATTCTGTTCCTAATTTCTGTTCCGCGTTTTCCATCTACCCCGTGTGGTACCCGTGACCTGGAGACATGCCTGGGAAGCAAAGAATAGGACCACTCTACCCTATCACGCATGATCGTAAAGGATCATCATATTTCCCAAAGTTTATGGTGTTGTACACCATCACCTGCCTTTGAGTAGTCTATAAGGATAAATAAAGATTCAATTTAAACTCTCTGCATTTCTCTATTATTAATCTTATATTGAATATATGATCTCTTCCTTGCCTGAAACCAGCTTGGACCATATTGTCTTCTTCCATTTTCTTACCATGTTAACAGAATTTTACTGGCATGACTAATCAGGGCAACATTTTTGTAGTTTGTACATAATTTCAGGATACCCTTTTTTTGGCAGTGATATGAATACAGTTCTTTTCCATTCTTTTGGCCAAATACCTGAATGCCATATCTTTTTACATAGTGCATGATAGATTGTTGCACATTCATTTCCTCCTGCTTAAATAAGTTCGCCTGTTATCTCATCACATCCTGGTGATTTAACATTTTTCAAATTCTTTACTGCCCATAAAATTTCGTCTACTGTCGGTTCGGGTTCTTTCTTTCTCCTCCAATAATAATTCACACTGTTGATTTTTTTATTTCACTGTCAGTTGTTTCATACATTCCTCTGCAACATTCCTTCAATCTTTCTAGATTTTCCTCTGTCTCTGTTAAGGTATTCCCTATCTCGTCACAAATTACATTTAGCTTAGGTGTGACATTTCTCGTCATTGTCTTCATTTCTTTAAGCATTTCACCATTTATTCCACACTTCTGATGTTCTTCTATTCTTTCACAACGATCTTGTATGTATTGTTTTTTGTCTTTTCTTATGTTTCTTCACACATTTTTGTTAAGATTTATAGTCCTCCTTGTTGTTTATCACTTTCCATTGCGTCTTCATTTCTCTACGTTGTTTTATCAGTTCTAGTGTGCCTACTGTAATCTATTCATTCTTTTGTTTTCTTTACTAGAACTATGTCTTTAGCTGTTGATATTAAGATATCTCTAGCCTGCGTACCCAGTTCATCTGGTGTCATCTGCTTCAGTACATCCATCAGGATTTTGAAACGGTTCTTCACTTCTATACTGTATTGTTCCGGTATTTTTGTAAATTCAAAGCGGAGTGGTCTTGATCCTGTAACTGTCTTTTTTATCTTTATCTTCATGTCTGTTATTAATGGTCCGTGTCACAATCAGTACCTGGAAAGTTTTTGCTGATGTTATACTTTATCTCCATCTTCTTTGCATTAAAATGTAATCTATTTGATTCTTGGTTTTCCCATCAGGTAATGTCCATGTGTAAAGTTTTATTGGATGTTGCTTAACAATTGTGTTAGCGATCATTAGCTCATTTTCCAAGCAAAATGCCATTAGATTGTCACCTGCCTCATTTCTATATCCTATGGTACATTTCCCTACAACATCTCCTTCATCTTCTGCTCTTTCTGTACCAATCTTTGCATTAAAATCCCCCATTATTAATACAATATCATTTTTCCGTACCTGGTCTATTGTCGTTTGTTATAAAAGTCTTCTACTTCCTATTCTTCTGCTGCTGATGTAAGTGCATATATCTGGATGATTGTTACATTTCTAGGAATGCCCTTAAGTCTGATTGTGAGGATTCTATCACTTACTGGATTGTAGCCTAGTAATGCTTTTGATGTTGATTTGTCCAAGTAAAAAGCCACTCCATTCTTTCCTCCTACTTCTCCACCAGAGTATATAAAGATATCATCATTTTCGCTCTTGAAGTGTCCTGATCCTTTCCATCGATGTTCGCAGATTCCCAAAATGTGTATCCCCATTCTTTTCATCTCGTCATTTATTATTTGATACATCCCCTCATACATACTTCTTACAATCCATGTTCCTATTCTTATTTTTCTTTTTAATTTGATGCAGGGGTTTTTCTTGGTAACACTGTCAGGATTTTGTCCGTCATCACAATTACTAGTACTGACCTCTGTCTCACACTCTTCCCCAGTGTTAAAATTAGATCTCTCTGGCGTGGAGGATTCGCCACCAGATCTTTTTTATATTTGACTTTCCATGTTGGTGTTTTAGTTTCTTGGTATATTTCCGGAAGTTAGTTTACCATTGCTTTCCTTCTGAGCAGTGACTGTACTAGTCAATGACCGTAGCCATTGCCCCTACACTGAGATCATCTGCTACCATCATAGAATGGTGACCATAACCAACATTATCTGTCGGCTGCTCTCCCATTCCAACCACCACCTGCTGTCATGGATTCAAGTCACCCTGATTGGGGGACTATACGTGTACTACACCTTGCCTAAAGGTGTCCCGTAGACTGACGGAGGTACGGAGGCGTCTTACTTCTCCTTTGATAGGGGATACCCCTACCCCGTAAACCACTGTACAGAGAAAAAAGGTCTTGAGATAGCACACATTCTTGTCGCGACCATTTGTTTTATAGGTTGATATTTTCCAGTTTTATTTTCAACTCGAATCGCTGCTTCCTGCTGCCAGTAGAAATGTTTTACAATCGTCAGGTGTTCGCCATCTATGTTTATGTCTTCAAGCATTTAAATAATCTCATCACGTTTCACCTTGTCGAATGCCTTGGTGTAATCAATGAAGCCTAAGTAGAGATCTTTGTGTATTTTAAAACTTCCCGTTAGTGTTCGTAAAGCATAAATGGTAATGTGTGTTCCCTTTCCTTCAATAAACTGTTCAAATGCTATGTCCATTTTTATCATTTTCCTTGTTCTTCTCATAATATTTCTCAGAAGTACCTTTGTTATGTGACATGAGAGAATGATAGTTCTGTGGTCTTCACATTCCTTTGTACCTGATTTCTTTGGTATTGATATAAACGTGGAATTAAGCAGGTCACTGGGCATATAACCACTGTTGTAAATATCATTCAGTAACTTGGTTATTATTTTCTTATTTCTGTCTCCTCTAGTGCCTCTATTTCTTCTATTGTTATATTATCAAGCCCAGTTGTTTTTCCTTTCTTCTTGTGTTTGATTGCACCTATAATTGCATCTTCAAATATTGGTGGTTCATCACAGTTTTCAGTATCTGGTGGTATTTCTGGTCTTCCTCCACAATATAGCTCACCGATATACTCTGTTCACTTACCCACAATGTTTTCTTTTTCCAATATCATTTTATCTTTTTTTTATTTCAGGCATCCTGTGGTATATTTTGTCTTCCTGCCCGTGAGTTCACTAATTCGTTGTGCATGTTTTTGCTGTCTTTATTATGGGAATCCTCTATTTGTCTGCAGTATTCATTTAACCACACATCCGTTGCTTCTCTGCATTTTGCGTTTTATTTCTATATTTACCCTGCTATATTTTTCTTGGTTACTTTTACTCCTTCTCTTGTCCGTCAGTCGCAAGATGTCTGTCATCCATTTATTTTTGGGGTCTTCTTTTTGTCGGTGGTATTATCTCCTTAACAGTTTGGTGGATAGAATCTGTTAACATTGCCTATTATTCGCCATGCTATTTATCTTTGCTATTGCATTGTATCTATTTGTTATGGCAACTCTGTATTGTTCTCGCAGTTCTTGGTCATTTTTAAGGACTTCAGCATTCTCTTTGATGTTTCTCACTTTTCTGCCTGCTTTCTTTAGCTTCATTCTAATTTTTCCACAGAGAAGGTCATGGTCATTATTGCAGGTAGCTCCTCCCCCACCTTAACTCCATATTTGTCAGTGCCAGAGCTCTGGTGAATAGTGCGCTCGCAAGGGTTAAATAAACAAAAAACAAGATCCGACAATTAAGTAATGAGACTGATTTTACTATGGCCAAGACAAAAATGTCATCTATGAGTGAAAGCATGGAATCCAAAGGAGCAACATTCATCTGTGATCTGACAAGTTTTCATCATTGCCTGATAAACAAACGACAAAAAACCCGCCGTTTTGTTGACCTAGTCAGAGGTGCATTGTTACGTAATCAGCATGGAGCAAAAAAGGTAACATTAAATTATATTTAAAACACGGAAAAAGTGCCACTGAGACAGTTGAATTGATGTGACAAGTTTATAACCATAATTGTTTATCTCGTGCATAGATATTCAGGTGGTATTCACGATTCAAAGGTGGTGTGGAAACGATTGCAAATCCAACTAGACATGGACACCCAATTTCTGTTGCTAATGAGGAACTCATTGCAAAAGTCAAAGAATAGATACAAGAAGATCGGTGTTTAACTGAGAGGATGATGACAGATGAATTTGGTGTTAACCGAAAGACCATTCCTAAAATGTTAGTGGAAGATTTGGGCAAGAAATAAGTTGCTTGCTGATTTATACCACATTCATTGTCTGATGACCAAAAACATCAGCTTTTTTAGTATGCATAAGACATCAAAACGTGTCGCAGAAATAAACATTTCTTAAATTTGATTGTTGCAGAGGATGAAACATGGATTTTCCGCTATGATCTCACAACTAAACGCCAAAGTGTTCAGTGGAAGTCATCATCATCATCACCAAAAGGCAAAATATTTCGTCCTCAAAAGTCGAAAGTGAAGAAAATGTTGGTTGTTGGTGTGCTTCTACGACGGCAAAGTAGTTATTTACAAAGAATTTATTCCAGAGGGATAGACTGTCAGTGACAAAGTTTATTTAAGTATTTTGAACGCCTGTTAAAATAGATTTACCGAGTCAGACCCGAGTATTCAACACCTGTGTGTGTTCTCAACCATCCACCCTACTTCACAGATGTGTCTCCTTGTGATTATTTTCTATTTCCAAAATTAAAGTTACCATTGAAAGGACGCTTATTTGACGATGCTGATGACATCCATAAGGCCGTAACATCGAGTTTGAGGGCAATACAGAAGAGCTGCAGAGGTCGTTCCAGTGTTCTCGGCCACTCGCTGCATCAATGCCAAGGGGCTTACTTTGAATAAAATAAAGGTTATATCTTCAACTGTTATTTATTTTATTATTTTTTATGTAATTAGTCTCATAACATAATTGTCGGACCTTGTATTACATTTAAATATAAAAAACAACAACACTACAAGGAACATAAGTGTATATTTACATATTTTGATTCCAGACTACTAATGGGAATGAAGAAATGATGTTGATTTATTACAGAAAATCTTCAGCACACAAATACTGAAACTAAGTCTTAGCATCGAACATTGAAAGTATTCTCGTTCCTTTTGGAGAAGAGGACTGTTGGAAATCTTTAAAGAGCTAATGTTGACCACTCTGAAACTTTAGTTTTAGTAATCACTTCGGATGTCTGTGGAGGTGGCGTTTTGAATCTGACAAGCAATGAAAGTTTATTCTACTGGCTTCTTTCCTCTTTATACAATAGTTTCTCTCTAAAGGTTATTAAATTTTATAGCACTGGGTTTACTTTTGCACTTTCACTGAACCTTGCATCGATACCTTCACAACATGAGATTATGTCCTCTATCTTGCCAGTTCCTTGCTTCATTTCTTGGAGTCTTGCAATTCTGTAACTTCTTCAGGCTAAACTTCCAGATCAAACTATCAAGCCACATCCACTATATTCTCACTGACACTAACCACTGAAGTCTCATAACCTCCAAAATCCTCCATAAGGATTTAATCAATTTCCCCTATACCCCTTTCAATGTAGATTCCTTCACTTCCTACCATATACTTTTTAATGCCGTCTAAAACAGTGGCGTCTTTCCAAAACGATTTTAATTTATTTTGCTCTCAACCCTCAGAAACATTATACTTAATGCATCTATAAACGTTTCAAAAGTTATCCTTAGTTAATAAGATTTGAATGATGCAGTCACATGCGTCAGTGAACTTGTATTTTGTTGAGGGGAGGCAACTTTCATTTATTTGTAGGCTTCAGTCACAGCTCTAAGGTGACTTGGAGCAATATAAACAAGCAGTAGAATCTTAATAGTAATTTTCTGCTATCTGAAATAAGCCTCAACTTCAGGCTTGAAATAAAGAGAAGGCTGGGATCAGCTGAAATGTGGTTCTTAAGAAAAATGCTGAAGGTACCATGGATAGCGAGAGAAATGAACAATGAAGTTATGAAAGAGGCACAAGAAACATGGAAAGTTATAATAAATATCAGAAAACGACAGTAATGTTTTGTAGGGCATATTTGGAAGAAAAGCAGGCTAGAGCACCTAATTGTAGGAGGGAAGATAGAAGGAACCCAAGACAATAGGGAAAAAAGCATTTGAACTTCTTTTATAACACACTTGAAAGTAAGGTTTAAAATGAAACAAAAGTAAAGGTCCTAGGTTAAGACAAGGTTTAAAATCTAACAAAAGTAAGGGCCCTGGATGAAGACATGGTTTAAAAAAGGTAAGGGCCCTGAGTGAAAACATTGTTTAAAACCAAACAAAAGTAAGACCCGTAGATTTCTCAGAATTATAAAGCTTTAGAATCTTTATCTTGCTATTGTCAGATGCAGTATCCCCTAGCAACAGTGTAAATCTGTCTTTGGCAGCGTTGAATCAGTCCAGCCATTGCCTTCTCCTCTTTAGTTCTGATAGTCGTAAGGGTGTAGGTGGTATTTCTGTATTTTTTCCAGGATTTTTTACTACACTTTCTCATTAAAATTTATTTTGACAGCATAGAGAATAATTCAGGAGTGGAAGGAATTAATTTTTAGGTTTGAAAACACAAAATAGTTGTATTTCTGTTTTATGTTAGCACAATATTTCTTTTTTTTCTGTCTGGTAATACTGTATTTCTATTTTATTTTAACATAATATTTCTTTTTTATGTCAGGTAATACTGTATTTCTATTTTATTTTAGCACAATATTTCTTGTTGTTTTCTTCTTTTTCTGCTGGTAATACTGTATTTCTATTTTATTTTAGCACAATCTTTCTTGTTGTTTTCTTCTTTTTCTGCCTGGTAATATTGTATTTCTGATATCTTTATCTGTCTACCAGGGCCATGGGAAGTCCAGGTCAGTTATGGAGGAGAGACAGAACTTCATCAACGTTACGACACCTGTGAGAAGAATCCAGGTCACCAGAAATTAATACCTGTAGATCAGTTTAATAAAGATCATCTGCCCTCTCAGTTTGAAATCCCAGATTTGCTGGATTTAATTCGAGTTTTATCAAACCTGACTGTGCGAGTGTCAGTCAAGTCTGTTAGTAAGACGAGACCTGATGACTTAAAGTTTTTTAAAACTTTTTCTGGTGATAAACAACCTGACTCCTGTTACAGAGATAGTACCAGGAACATGATGCTGACAGGGACTGGATGTGTGGCCAAGGTGATCAAATATGAAAACAGCGACGAGTACAGAACCTGCTCGTGTAAGGAATGTCAAATGTCACAGACACCAAAAACAGAGTTTGCTCACATTTACATTCTCACAGCGATCCCTGTTGTCTATGACAATTTTGAGGCAGAGCACAGCACGTGCGATTTTTTCTTTGATAGAGGTCATACACCTGATACATGTCCTGGTGCTATCACACTCAGTGGAGTGTCTGTTGCAGACATCGAGAAAGAAATAATGAGAAACCTAAAATACTTGATATGTGTAACCCATGACCTGTGTCTGGCTGATAGAGTGAGTGTGATGATAAATAAATATGAAAGTTTATCCAAGATTATCAGGGACAAAATAGAATACCGACCACAGACTGACTCATTTATTTCTGATGAAAAAGAACCTGTTATTTTAGTGTCTCACCCTCATGGCTGCAGTAAGAGGGTCAGTGTAGGGTACCATTATGACTGTATACTGGCATACACAACACCCACTTGTCCAGGATCCGCTGGGGCTCCCTTTGTATGGCTGCGTAAATACGGTGTGTCTTCTTATGTCCACGTTGGAGAATGTGAAGTTGACAGATCACGTGGTCACGGTACATTTCATGATAGTCTATTTATAATTAATACACATTTAAAATGCTAAATACTCATACTTTGCTATATGAATTTTATTGTAAATATAAAAATTGTTACTGCACATTTTTTTTTCAATATTATTATCCGTTAGCTCTAATTTCTGTTCTCTTTATGTTCTTTTAACTATTCCAGTGACAGCAAAAATAACTAATGAAGAATGTATGAGAAGAGCTGGAGAGACAAAAAAACCTTGTCAAAAAGATAAGAGAGAGACAATGTACTTTCATAGGACATGCAATGAGAAGAGGGGGCATTGAAAATATTATAACAACAGGAAAAATAGAAGGAAGAAGATCAAGAGGAAGATCAAGAGAAATGATACTGGACAGTCTGACGGGATGGTGTGAGAGGAGATCACCAACTGAACTGATGGCCTGCATGAAGGATGAGTACTCTGGAGAAGCATAATAGCCAACGCCAGTCGGCACGGCACATGATGATGATGATGATGATGATAGTGACTCTCATCTTCTGACCTCTCACTCATCCTCTAACCTCCCTTTCATCCTCTAACCTCCTTCTCACCCTCTAACCTCTCTCTCATTATCTAACCTCTCTCTCATCCTCTAACCTCCTTCTCACCCTCTAATTTCTCTCTCACCCTCTTACCTTCCTCTCAACCTCTAATCTCCCTCTCATCCTCTAACCTCCCTCTCACATTCTAACCTCCCTCTCATCCTCTAAGCTCTCTCTCATCGTGTAACCTTCCTCTCACCCTCTAAACTCACCCTCTAACCTTTCTCTCAACCTCTAACCTCTCTCTCATCCTCTAACCTCCTTCTCACCCTCTAACCTCTCTCTCACCCTATAACCTTCCTCTCAATCTCTAACCTCTCTCTCATCGTGTAACCTCCCTCTCACCCTCTAAACTCTCTCTCACCCTCTAACCTTTCTCTCAACCTCTAACCTCTCTCTCATTATCTAACCTCTCTCTCATCCTCTAATCTCCTTCTCACCCTCTAAACTCTCTCTCATCCTCTAACCTTCCTCTCACCCTCTAACCTCCCTCTCACCCTCTAAACTCTCTCTCACCCTCTAACCTTTCTCTCACCCTCTAACCTCTCTCATTCTCTAACCTCCCTCTCACCCTATAACCTCTCTCTCACCCTCTAACCTCTCTCTCTCTCTCTCTCTCTCTATTTTCCTCTTCTCCAGCTTTTTTGTTGTTCTTCCTGCGTCAACTAAATTACCCTGCCAGCTTTTTCTCGTTTCAGTCTGTCTATATTGTTGTGCTTCTTCACTCACTTCTCTCTCTCCCTCTCTCTCTCACACACACACACACTGTGTGTATCTCTTTCTGTTCTAAAAGAAGATAGTTCTAAACAGAATTGGTTATATCTTGTACCTTAATAGAAATTATCTTAGTAAATGTGCGAGAGTGGAATGACAGAAGAACTCAACTGAAAATGTATTTGTATGTACATTTGTGCGTGCGCTATCTTGTTAGATTCGTTATCTCTTATGTAGTTTATTAGCCTGTGTTGTGACTGTAATATTTTCATCTTTTAGTCTTAGATTTTTTTTCATGTAATCTGTATACTTATATTTCATATAGTTTCATTTTGCATTCTTATATATATATATATATATATATTGCATGTGTGGATGTCTATACATACATGTAATTTGTATACTTTATTAAATCGAGTTTTGAGAAGTATGAAGATGGAAAGATAAAGGGCAGAATGTACGACGGGCCTGCGTGCTCAATTCTTCACCCTTTTAATATAAAGATCATTCATTCTCTTTTTTTTTTGTCTCTCTCTTTCTCTCTACATTTTGTGAAAATGTAAAATTCTTAATATAATACATCGTGTTGTTTTATTTTATTTAGAATGTTATTCTAAGCTTTCCATTCATAGTAATTTATAAAACCAAAATGTTCCACAAAAAAGGTAACTAATAATATTGTAATAAGATAACTGGGCAGATTATCTCCCTTCATATATGACTATACTCGGACATGTGCCCTCCTCACATAATCTGGTCAGGTTTATTAGTTTTACTATGACAAATTCCTGCATATTTCTCCAGAGACTGTTTCTGTGGCTGAGTTTAAGTCCAGTTTGATCAGACCTGACTGTGCGAGTGTCAGTCAAGTCTATCAGTGAGAAGAGACTGAACAGAACTTGAAAGTCAAGTGATATATCTCAGAGATAGAATAGGAATAAGTTAGTTTTACTACAATAAGTTTTCGTTTAAATAACTAATTGTAAAGACCCATAAGTGCTTGGCCAATATATTGTTTTAAGAGAAACATTTGAGAACTTTTGTATATAATTCCTTTTTCTCGTACACAATTTAGTCCTTCAACATGTAATGCTTTAGTTTTGTACTTTTAACGTTTGCCTGACTTACTCAATGTGTTCTTTGTGTAAAAGACACTGTGTTGATATTCTTTTTTTCGTTTATTTTAAAACTATTTGATGTAACTATATATTTGAACCGTATTTCATACCACCTTATTCTCCACAAAATACTACTATTATTGCTACTAATAAATATTGATGGATGACATAAAAATAATATGTGGAATTAAGAAAAAATCATATCCGTGTATTAGGGAGATACACTTTACATTAAGACTGGAGACAGACTGTCAAAACTTAAGAAAATACACTTTACATTAAGACTGGAGACAGATTGTCAAAACTTAAGAAAATACACTTTACATTAAGACTGGAGACAGACTGTCAAAACGGAAGAAAATACACTTTACATTAAGACTGGAGACAGACTGTCAAAACTTAAGAAAATACACTTTACATTAAGACTGGAGACAGACTGTCAAAACGGAAGAAAATACACTTTACATTAAGACTGGAGACAGATTGTCAAAACTTAAGAAAATACACTTTACATTAAGACTGGAGACAGACTGTCAAAACTTAAGAAAATACACTTTACATTAAGACTGGAGACAGACTGTCAAAACGTAAGAAAATACACTTTACATTAAGACTGGGACAGATTGTCAAAACTTTAGAAAATACATTTTACATTAAGACTCGGACGAAGAAGGGATGTGATGGTTCCTTGCTACTCAATACTCAACAGTGCACTGTGACACCAGTCTCAGATAAGACATTAGAAGATCCCTGTCAGGATATAATCCACAGTACAGAGAATATTCAGGTTGAGTCAGGCAGCGGGGAGGCAATGCAGCCCTCCGACGAGACCAGAGACAAAATTAACGTTCCACCAGCAAGTACAAAAAGCATATGGGAAAACCTAGACGCAGAATTATGCAAAGAACTGGACCAACAGCTAAGAGGAAAAAACCTGGAGCA
The DNA here is from genome assembly GCA_009760885.1 of Achatina immaculata. NCBI lineage: Eukaryota > Metazoa > Mollusca > Gastropoda > Stylommatophora > Achatinidae > Lissachatina > Lissachatina immaculata. The sequence goes on from CM019693.1 coordinate 54,707,603, forward strand.
AAAGCTGGAAGCATTTGGTAACATCATATATCTTCACTGTCACAAAGAGTTTGGAACCAAACAGGCAAAAAGAGAAAAAATGACACCAAGAAAGTCCAGAAGACAGAGGAAAATAGAAGCAATAAGACAGCAGAGGAACCACGCCCGGAAAATGTTCAAGAAGGCACATGAATCAGAAAAAGAAGAACTAAGACAGGTTTGGCAGCATCTAAAATCCCAGCACAATGCCCTTTGCAGAGCTGAAAGACTATGTAAAAGGAAGAGGGAACCCAGATACGCAAGAGAGAAGTTCTACAGAGATCCCTTCGGATTTGCCAAGCAGTTATTTGAACAGCCAAAATCAGGTACGCTGAAAGCAGGTAAGGAGGTGCTCGAGGAACATCTGAGCAAGACATACTCTGATAAAAATCAGCATACACCTCTCGAACATATGACATGTCTAGTGTGGCCCTGTGCACCAGGCAGCAAATTCAAGTGCAGCCCACCAACCTTACAAGTAGTAGAGAGCGTTGTAAGAAAAGCTAAAGGCAAGTCAGCACCAGGCCCAAATGGCGTTCCTTACATGCTATACAAAAGATGCCCTGAAGTAATAAAGAAGCTTCATAAACTCCTACGAACAGCATGGACCAAAGGAGTCATATGTAAAGAATGGAAAAAGGCTAACGGAGTATACATCCCCAAGGAGCAGAATTCCACTGAAATCAGCCAGTTCAGACCGATCTCACTTCTGAATGTGGAAGGAAAGATATTCTTCTCTGTGATGGCAAAAAGACTAACAACATACCTCCTAGACAATGGTTACGTTGATACATCCGTGCAGAAGGGAAGAATTCCAGGTTTCCCAGGATGTCTCGAGCATGCTTCAATGATTTGGGAAGCTATTCAGCAGGCAAAATCTGGAAAGCAAGATCTACAGGTAATATGGCTTGACCTAGCCAATGCGTATGGCTAAGTACCGCACCAGATGATATGGCTAGCACTAGACATGTATTATGTGCCAAAGGAAATCACAAATATGCTGAAAAGGTACTTCACAGGGTTCCTCATGAAGTTTGGAACATCAGGATATATTACAAGATGGATCGAACTACAGGTAGGAATTGCAATGGGTTGTACAATATCTCCCATACTGTTCGTACTAGCCATGCAAGTAATCCTGAGAGCAGCAGAAGGAGCAGCAGAAGGCCCAAGATTCAGAAATGGATGTCAAATGCCACCACTAAAAGCGTTCATGGATGACACAACAGTAATAACAACCAGTGAATCACAGGCACGAAGGATGTTAGAGCGTTTGGACAGCCTCATCATATGTTGCCGCATGAGCTTCAAGCCAAAGAAGTCAAGAAGCCTGTCACTCATGAAAGGGAAAGTGATAGAAAGATCGTACACAGTGGCAAATCAAATAATCCCGACTGTAGGGGAAGAGCCAGTGAAGAGCCTTGGCAGAGTATATGATGCATCCATGAAGGACTCAAGTGCTGTGAAGCAGGTTATAGAAATGGCACAGAATGGACTGAGCATCATAGACAAAAGCAGGCTACTGGGTAAGTTCAAAATATGGTGCCTCCAGTTCATGCTGATTCCAAAACTGATGTGGCCATTACTCATTTACGAAGTAAGTACCATCGCAGTAGAGGCAGTCGAAAGAAAGATAAATAAAGCCATAAGAAAGTGGCTGGGCGTACCACCAGGATTAACTGATGTAGCGCTGTACTGCAAGAAGAGAAAACTGCAGCTGCCATTCAAATCTGTGGTTGAAGAATACAAGGTAGGAAAAACAAGACTTGCAATGATGCTACAAGAATCTACAGATCCGGTGGTACGAGAAGTGCAGCGAACACTTAAAACTGGACGAAAATGGAAAGTAAGTGAGGAAGTGGCCACAGCCAGGGAAACGCAGGAGCTGAAAGAAGTAATAGGGTACACCCAGACCAACAGAAGGGGATTTGGTCATGGTGAAATCAAATGGTGGTCAAAGACCTCCTGTACGGAAAGAAGGGATATGATCATCAGTGAAGTAAGGAATTCAGAGGATGACAAGCGGGTCCAGAAGGCAGTCCAACAATCACAACAAGGGCAATGGACAAAATGGGAGGAAGTCCTGCAGAGATCACTAACATGTAATGACATCTGGAAAATGGCACCCTTGAGGCTCAGCTTCATCATCAGAGCTACCTATGACCTTCTGCCTACAGGCTCCAACCTATACAAATGGGGTGTATCAGAAGATACAAAATGCCCTCTCTGCAACGAAGGGCAAACATTGGAACATGTGCTGTCAGCATATAGAGTGTCTTTAGGGCAAGGACGGTACACCTGGCGGCACAACAGAGTGCTGCAGGAACTAGTAGCCATCGTAGACAGGGCAAAAGATAAAGCAAATAACAGCAAAAGAGTTGAGGTCCCATCTAAATACTTCATAGGGGCTGGTACGACATCAAATATTGAAATCAGCGACATTCCCTTACCATCACTGCTAGATGGTACAAATGACTGGGATGTGATAGCGGACCTTCCAGGAAGAAGAGAATATCCGACTGCCATCAAGAATCAAGGAATGCGACCAGACATTGTAGTGTACTCCACAGAAAAACAGGAATTAATAATGATCGAGCTGACGGTCCCGTACAAAACTAGAATAGAGGAACAGCATTTATTCAAATTGGAGAAGTACAATGATCTGGTCAAGCAACTGAGGCAGGGGGCAGGAATCAGGACAAAAATGATAGCTGTAGAAGTGGGAGCAAGAGGATTCGTAGCAACATCAGCATATGACCTATGTAAGCAACTGGGCATAAAGGGACAAACAAGAGCAAGGGCATTGAGAAACCTTTCAGAAGCAGCAGAAAAGGCATTATGCTGGCTGTGGAGTATGCGAAACAAGCATTGGGAACATAAATAATTTCATTTGCCACAACCAATACCAGCCCTCCGTGGCTAAGTCGCTAAAGACGCACTTCAAAAGTGCAGTGCCAACTGGAAGATCAAGGGTTCAATCCCAGGACTGGAAAAAAAAGGCAACAACTCACAAGACCTCTGGGAGTCATGACCCAGAGGGGCCCACCCCCCTTAGAGTGTCAGGAGTTTAATAGGTCCGAAACACTTGTCTAAGGGGGGGGGGGATACTTCCTCTGATGATCTGAAGGAGTTGTGTTGTTGTTCCGCTCTCTACAGTAGAGAGTTTCCTGCATACTGGGACAGATTGTCAAAACTTAAGAAAATACACTTTACATAAGACTGAGACAGATTGTCAAAACTTGTTTCTCGACAACATGGCGAGACAAAAGAAAGATAATAACTGACACATTTTAAAAAAAAATTATTTCACTTTTAAAATATACATAATTCACTTTAACAACTGTTCTACATTGTTGCTAAAGCATACTATAGAAAAGTAAGTCAAATATTTGAAATATTTATTTAAATAATAATGTGTGATATGTTGGCTGTGTTCAATACAAAAAAAAAATTATTTGATTTAAATCAGTCTTAGGCTGAAGGTAATGTGTAATGTTCCAGAACTTTGTTTACTCGCTGTAAACTTAGGCCTAGACTGTCAAATAAAAAATATAGTGACATCACCCCCCCCCCCCCCCCCCGTGTTAAATAATGAACGTTAGTGAAAAGCAAAAGGTAATTTGTAATGTCTTCTATTGGGAAAATGGGATTTCCAACACATTTGATACAATTAATATCACTGCTGTATCTAGGCCAACAAGCAGCAGTAATATATAAATGGTGAAACAACAACTTGGTTTGACATAAAACAAGGGGTCCGTCAGGAGTGCATATTGTCACCTTACTTATTTAATTTGTATACTGAAAATATAATGAGGAATGTTAGAGAAGATGTAGACAAAGAATATTATGATGCCATAACAATTGGAGGTTATGAAATGGCAGAGATTATATATGTTGATGAAACAGTATTACTGTCCACAACACAAAAAGGAATGGACACATTAATTATGGCAATACTTAAGAATAGTGAAGAGTAAAACCTTTATCTTAATGCGAAGAAAACTAAATCGATGACGACTCACAAAACAAACAAGGCAGCTGATATATGTATCAATGATGAAAAACTAAAAGAAGTGGAGAGTTTTTAATATCTTGGACCATTACTAACAAATAATGGAGTTAAGAGGGGAAAATTAAAAGGAGGACATCTGTCACTCTTCAGAAAGTAAAACAACTAAAGAATCTGTGGAGAGGAGCAGACAGAACCACAAAAATAAGATTTTTAAGGGCATGCATCTTTCCCATCGCAATATATGCCTGTGAGATCTGGACACTTAACAAAATAGCTGAGAAAAACATAAATGCCTTTACATGCTACAGAAGAGTTCTTCAAATACCATGGATACAGAAAGGAACAGATATATCAATGCTACAAGAACTTAATATTGAAGAAGGCTGGCTAGTAAAGAAGATCAAACATAAAAAACGTAAATATTTTGGACACGTTAAACGTAATGCGAATTTAGAGAAGACAGTCTTGGAAGGGTACATAATAGGAAAAAGATAAAGAAAAATACCATATGGATCGATTAAAGCAGACTTATACGACATACATGGGACTATAAAAGCGGAATGATACGACATACACAGAAGGACGAAATCAGACTGATACGACAGACGTGGAAAGACGAAAGCAGAATGATACGACATACATTGGAAAATTCTCTGAATGAACTGACCACGTGGTATATGAAAGTAGAGACAACTGGCTAATGTCACCAGGAAACATTCCGACTAAAGAAGAAGCCTGATCGTCAATGCCTACCTGTACGTCACGTTATTATTACATTAGCTCCCTTAACATCAGGTAAAATGGCATTGTGTAAATAAGAAATAAAGTCGAGAAAGTTAAACAAACCAAATGTAAAGTAACAGTATTTCTGTATACTTCTGTGTACTTATTATTTTTCAAAATATAACTAAGTGTATCAAGATTTCATAAATGCAGAGTTTTATTAGGAGAAAAGAAGTAATGTGATTTTTTTAGACAATGACTGTGTCCAACTTACCATCGGATAGTTCTAGATCCACACTACTTACCATCTGAGATGCCTAGAACTACCTGTCAATGTCGTATTGCAATTCTGCGTTGCAGTATCGCTAAAATAATGTCTGAAATAACATTCTGACTACTTCTCAAGTCGTTTGATATGTCTAGATCTACTTGGGATACATTCAAGAACAGTGGTTTGGTCACGGACCATGTCCATACCCCTATCTACATCAGCAAAAATTTAAATTTCTCCATGTTTCCCTTCGTTTTTCCCTCGACATCGCTCGTTACAAGACACTCTTTCGCCATTTTGAAAAAGGTCACGGGACATGCGCACTAAATGTCTACAATCTAAACGTTGCACCGGTTTTTTTTTAATGAAACAAACCAAACGTCACTTAAGTGACGATACGTACAAGTCTGAAAACCGGAAGCATCACTATATTGATGAAAGGCCTGGGAACAGCGGTCCAGGTTATCTATGACAACTTTGAGGCAGAATACAGCAGGTGCGATTTTTTTCTTTGATAGAGGTCATACACCTAATATATGTCCTGGTTTTGTCACATTCAGAACACTTATTTTCCTTAGGCATTTGTTTTCAAAGGAGTATAATTTCTTATATATTTCTTTAGTTGTTTTCCAGCTTTCGCATGCATAAACGAGGGCGGATATTACATTTGAAATGAATAGTCTTAACTTGGTTTTTGTGCTTGTAACTTTTGAATGCCATATGTTCTCAAGATTCTTGAAGGTCAATGCTGCATTAGCAATTCTAATTCTAAATTCTTTTCTGGTGTCACCATCCTGGATTATGTAGCTGCTGAAGCATGCAAATCGGTTTAATTCTTCAACAAATGTTCCTTCAACGCATATTTTTCCTTCTTGATTAATAGGAAGTTTCAGTATTTTTGCCTTTTCCTTGTTAATTCCATGTCCTACTTTGTTAGCCTGTGAAGACAGTGTATCTTCTTCTTCTTCTTCTTCGTTCACTTCTACTACCAAGACCGCCATGTGATCCTACTGAATTCACACCTGTGGTCCTCAATAGGTCCAATGGTCCCCCTGTAGTCCCTGAAAGGAACCACACGAGATCCCCGAGAGGACCACAAGAGGTTCAGAGTATTGCAGGGCTTGAACCTGTATTCTTGGTGGGTCTCAGAAGAGGGAATGCTGTGGTTTTCGTTGCTCCAGTTTAGTCTAGAGTTGGACTTTCTCACCGGAAAACTTCGACGTGTTTTGGATATCAGTATATCCCCGCTGGGTGAGAGGTGGTTGTCCATCCAGCCTAGAGTTGGACTTTCACACCGGAAAACCTCGACGTGTTTTGAGATAGCCATGTATCCCCGCCGAGTGAAAGGTGACTGCCCATCCAGTCCAGCGTTGGACTTTCTCACTAGAAAACCTCAGCGTGATTAGGATACGCAAACATCCCCGCCGGGTGCGAGGTGGTTACCTATCTAGACTGCCCTGGTCCAGTGTCTCCGACCTCACCATTTTGTGGTCGTGGCCGCTACTCTTCCTAGTTGTGAACAGGACGGAGCTTTTGTCCCACAAGGTATTTGCTATTATAATATGATATAATATAATAATATATAATATAATATAATAGTATATACTTTTATATATACATATATACTTTTATCTTATATATATATATATATATATATGATTGTTATAAGCAATTGAAAAATCAATGGTCATTTCGATCCATACAATGAAGCATAAATATGAAATCAAAATAATTGAATCATCAATGAAAGCATATGCAAAGTAAAGCCTATTAATAAAGCGTCAACTAAATCTTGTGACTATGCACATCAAAATATCACTGGAAAGTGGCTGCAATCAAGAACACTTACTCTTACACATAAACAGAAAACTTCAGTCGTTACATGATAACATTCTACATTGACTTCAACTCACGAATTACATAGAAACGTACATTATAGATATCACATTACATATAATTCACATCAAAACTTACAATTACAAATATAAAACTCACAAGAGATGAGGTAGGTACAGGTTGGAAGTGACTTTGAACAAGAAATAATTCTGGAATTGATTTGAGAAACATTACGGGAAAATAGCATTGCTATCTCAAATGTAGTATTTGTTCTCGTAACATACATGTAATATTGGTATGAATCTGCTACTTGCAACTGACATAATACAATTGTATGTGTTACTTTTAACTCACATGTAATACTGGTATGAATCTGCTATTTGTAACTAATATTGGTATGAATCTGTTAATTGTAACTTACGTGTAATAATGGTATGAATCTGCTACTTGTAACTAATATTGGTATGAATCTGTTAATTGTAACTTACGTGTAATAATGGTATGAATCTGCTACTTCTAGCTCACATGTAATATTGGTATGAATCTGTTACTTGTTACGCACATGTAGTATTGGTATGAATCTGTTACTTGTTACTCACATGTAATAATGGTATGAATCTGTTACTTGTTACTCACATATACTAGTGGTATGAATCTGTTACTTGTTACTCACATGTAATAATGGTATGAATCTGTTACTTGTTACTCACATATACTAGTGGTATGAATCTGTTACATGTTACTCACATGTAATAGTGGTATGAATCTGTTATTGTTACTCACATGTAATATTAATAAAGTTCTGTATTTAACAAAGGCAGTGCTGTGAAAACATTGTGTTTATTTAATCAGACACCCAGAGGTTTCAGTGTGTAGGACAGTGACCACTTGTAAAATGTATATTTGTCCTTATTTCTTCTCTGTGCCACTTGTTTTTCTCCTTCACATTCAAAAGTAAATAATCCATGGAGTTATTCTTTCTCGCCAAATTTAGGACCTTGTGTAATACAAAGAAACATTTACTTTTGAGCTTGTTGTAGTACAAAGGAATATTTACTACTGAGCTTGTATTCACAGTATAGCAGCTGTATAGGGTAAAAAACTCTAGATTACACGTGAAATAATGAACTGCACATTTATTCATGGAAATTTAAACAAGCATTGAAACTACCACATTGAACACGGCAAATGAATAATTTGTTCTCTTTCAGACCTTGAATGAAGTCACAAAAATGTTAATTACTGCACGTGACAGTCACTGTACAAACATCATTGGACTTTCCAGTAAAGATATTTATCGATCATAGTCTACATCTGTCTTGGCATATTCAGATCATGGTCTACATCTGTCTTGGCATATACAGATCATAGTCTACATCTGTCTTGGCATATACAGATCATAGTCTACATCTGTCTTGGCATATTCAGATCATAGTCTACATCTGTCTTGGCATATTCAGATCATGCTCTACATCTGTCTTGGCATATGCAGCTCATAGTCTACATCTGTCTTGGCATATACAGATCACGGTCTACATCTGTCTTGGCATATACAGATCACGGCCTACATCTGTCTTGGCATATTCAGATCATGGTCTACATCTGTCTTGGCATATGCAGATCATAGTCTACATTTGTCTTGGCATATACAGATATTGGTCTATATCTGTCTTGGCATATACAGATCACGGTCTACATCTGTCTTGGCATATACAGATCATGGTCTACATCTGTCTTGGCATATAGAGATCATGGTCTACATCTGTCTTGGCATAAGCAGATCATGGTCTACATCTGTCTTGGTTTACATATAGATTACGGTATACATATGTATTGGCATATATATATATATATATCACTGTCTACATCTTCTTCTTCCTTCGCTTCTACCACCAAGACCGCTCTGTGATCCTACTGAATTTACGCCTGTGGTCCTCGTTAAGTCCCGTGGTCTCCTGTGTGGTCCCCGAAAGGACCACACGAGATTCACGAGAGGAACACAAGAGATTCAGAGTATCGCAGGGTGTGAATCTGTATTCTCGGTGGGTCTCTGAAGCGGATTGCGAGACACCGTGGTTTTCGTTGCACCAGTTTAGTGTAGAGTTGGACCTTCTCACCGGAAAACCTCGACGTGTTTTGAGATACCCGTGTATCACCGCCAGGTGACAGGTGGTTGCCCATCCAGCCCAGGGTTGGATTTTATCACCGGAAAACCTTAGCGTGATTAGGATACGTATTCATCCCCGCCGGGTGAGAGGTGGTTGCCTATCTAGACGCTCCTGGTCCAGTGTCCCCGACATCAGCATTTTGTGGTCGTGGCCGCTACCCTTCCTAGTTGTGACCAGGATAGAGCTTTTGTCCAGGAGGACGAATCCTCGCCACTAGTGACTTCCACCCCTGGGTTCAGCCGGTTTAGGCATATTATCCCAGTATGGGAGTGTTTGGGACATGCCCGATCTCTAGAGCAGATGTACCGTGACATGCGTAGCCTTCAAGTTTCACCATTGGTATGAGCCGGTTTAGGCATATTTCACCAGTGTGGGTGTATTTCTAATGCAGAGGCGCCTTAAAACCTCTCGCTGCCGCTGCCTTGCGGGTAGGACAGGGAGTCCAAAGGCTAGCGGAGAGTCCGTACAGAAACCGACAGAAGGCAACGGGAAACCACTGTTGTAGTTCCCAAGAATAGTTATGCTTGAAAAGAATAGTCGATTCATCATGAACGACGTTAATGGATGTTCCTCTGGAACAGCCTCGCCCGGTAGGGCAGCTCACGAGCCACAGGTGAGACCAGATCGTCATCAAGCTACTGGTGGCAAAACTAACAAGTTCAAAATAGCAACATTTAATGTTAGAACTTTATTCCAGGCTGGAAAATTAGAAAATGTAAAGATGGAAATGGAAAGGATGAAGATTAACATATTAGGAATGAGTGAAGTTAGATGGACAGGTGCAGGGAAGATAAACTCAGATAAATATACAATAATATATTCAGGAAGTGAGAAACATGAACGAGCGAGGAGTAGGAATTATATTTGATGAACAAACGGCAAGGACAATTGTAGGATATTTGAACATCTCGGATCGAGTCCTGCTAGCCCAACTGAAAGGACAACCAATAAACAAAAATAGTATACAAGTGTACGCTCCAACATCTGAAAGTTCTGAAGAAGATGTACAGCTATTTTATAATGACATAGAGACAGCACTAAAACACACAAAGTCACATGAAGTTACTATAGTCATGGGAGATTTTAATGCCAAAGTTGGTAAAGTAAGAACTTCAGACATCGTTGGTGACTATGGACTGGGGGAGAGGAATGACAGAGGTTATACATTAAGTGAATGGGCAAGAATACACAGCATGGTTGTAGGAAACACCTGGTTTAAACAACATCCTCGAAGACTGGCAACGTGGTACAGCCCAGACAAAAAGACTTTTAACCAGATAGACTACATATTAATCAACAAACGATTCCGCAATACATTACTGACAACAATAACCATGCCAGGAGCTGACTGCAATAGTGACCATGATCCACTCTGTGGAAAAGTTAGAATAAAACTAAAGAAAGCAGGCAGAAAAGTGAGAAACATCAAACTGAATACAGAACTTCTTAAAAATGACCAAGAACTGCGAGAACAATACAAAGCTATTATAACAAATAGATACAATGCAATAGCAAAGATAAATAGTATAGATGAACAATTGGAAATGTTAAGAGATTCTATCTACCAAACTGTTAAGGAGGTAATACCACCAAAAAAGGAAGCCTCTAAAAATAAATGGATGACAGACGACATCTTAGGACTGATGGACAAGAGGAGGAGGAGTAACAATAACGAGGAAAAATATAACAAGATAAATAAAGAAATAACACGCAAATGCAGAGAAGCAAAAGAAGTGTGGTTAAATGAACAGTGCAGACAGATAGAGGACTCTCATAATAAAGACAGCAAAAACATGCACAAACGAATTAATGAACTCACAGGCAGGAAAACAAAATATACCACAGGATGCCTGAAATCGAAAGAAGCTAAAATGTTAATGAGAAAAGAAGACGTTGTGGAGAGGTAGACAGAGTATATCGGTGAGCTATATGGAGGAGAAAGACCAGAATCAACACCAGATACTGAAAACTGTGATGGACCACCAATACTTGAAGGTGAAATCATAGATGCCATCAAACACATGAAGAAAGTAAAAGCGACTGGGCCTGATAATATTACAATAGAAGAAATAGAGGCACTAGAGGAGACGGGAATAAAAATAATAACCAAGTTACTGAATGACATTTACAACAGTGGTTATATTCCCGAGAATCTGATTAAATCCACGTTTATAGCACTACCAAAGAAACCAGGTGCAAATGAATGTGACGACCACCGGACTATCAGCCTCGTCTCTCATATCACATAACGAAGCTACTTCAGAGAATAATTATGAGAAGGACAAGGAAAAAGATAAAAATGGAAATAGCAGATGAACAGTTTGAATTTGTTGAAGGAAAGGGAAAACACAGTGCCATTTATGCTTTACGAACACTAACAGAAAGAGCTTTAGAAGTACAGAAATTTCATTGATTACACCAAGGCATTTGACAAGGTGAAACATAATGAAATTATTAAAATGCATGAAGACATCAATATAGACGGCAAAGACTTGATGATTGTAAAACATCTATACTGGCAGCAAGAAGCAGCAGTTCAAGTTGAAAATAGAACTGGAAAATATCAACCTATAAAACAAGGGGTGCGACAAGGATGTGTACTATCTCCAGACCTTTTTTCTCTGTACAGCGAGAATATTCTAAGAACAATCATCACAGAACCAGGCATAAAAATTGGAGGATACAATATTAACAACCTTTGGTATGCTGACGACACAGTACTGATAGCTGAGAACCAACAAGATCTGCAAAATCTCTTGGATAAAGTCGCCAAAGAAAGTTAACAGAAAGGCCTTACTTTGAACATCAAAAAAGACAGAGACTATGGTTATATCTAAGAAACAGAATCCACCAGCATGCAGTATTAAATTAAACGGAACTATTCTGAAGCAGGTGCAGAAATTCAAATACCTTAGAGCAGTAATAACTTCAGATGGGAAATGCAGAACAGATATTAGGAACATAATAGGCCAAGCAAAGACTGCATTTCAAAGAATGAGAAACATATTAGCTGACACATCTTTATCAATGAATGTTAGAAAACGAGTCCTTAAAATGCTATATTGAACCTATCTTGTTATATGGAAGTGAATCATGGACAATAGGCATGTCTGCATAAAAATCAATGGAAGCAGCAGAAATGTGGTTTATTAGAAGAATGTTGCTAATCCCCTGGAGAGCAGAAATAACTAATGTAGAATGTATGAGAAGAAATGGAGAGACAAAAAACCTTGTCAAAAAGATAAGAGAGAGACAATGTACTTTCATAGGACATGCAATGAGAAGAGGGGGCATTGAAAATATTATAAGAACAAGAAGAGGAAGACCAAGAGAAATGATACTGGACAGTCTGACGAGATGGTGTGAGAGGAGATCACCAACTGAACTGATGGCCTGCATGAAGGATCGGGTACTCTGGAGAAGCATAATAGCCAACGCCAGTCGGCACGGCACCTGATGATGATGATGAGGTGTATTTCGGACGTGTCCGGCCTCTAGAGCAGAGGCGCCGTGGTATGTATAGCTCTCGCTTCGATACTACTGGACATACCGATTAAACTTCACCTTATCCTTTCATTCACCTTTTCACATCGGCGCCACACAGCAACCTTTACTTCTTTTCCGCATTTTCTTCCTTGACCGGAAGGAGCTGCACTCCACGCGAGGCGTCCGAAGAGTCTCGCCAGCAGTGTCTTAATCTCTGGGTTAAGCCGGTTCAGGTATTTCACCCGATATGAGTGCACTTAGGACGTGGCCGACCTCAAGACCAGAGGTGTCGTGATTTGACTGTTTGCTTCGCTTTATCCTTTCTACCGCCCTTTTCTGCAGTGGTGCCGCGCGGCAACACCATTTGCACCTTTCTTCACTGGCCGGGAGTAGCACCGCTCCACGCACTGCACTGAAGAATCTCGTCAGTAACGGTAGATGAGCTACCAAACGTGCCTCTCATCTACCCTAAGTGTCTGGTTTTCAGGCGCCAGATATTCGCCTTCGCCCCTTCTTCTGTCAGTTTAAACAGTTCAGCCACGAGAAGGCCAGGAGCTGGACTTGACTGCCAGAGGCTATTTGAGACGCACGCCATTGGAGCGGAGAGCGACTTCTCCACCCCACCTCCGGCAGTAACAGTCCTTAGAACCACTGTCTACATCTGTCTTGGCATATGCATACAGTATGTAACATGTAACAGTATGCTTACATTACTCACTGTAACTGTTTTCTGTACTAATGCGTGTACTGTAATAGATTGTTGTGTTAATAAATCGCTGAAACGTTCACTGTAACATGCTGCTGTGTTACATTCATAAAGCGTTCACAGTAACACACTACTTACACATTCATTTGGGGCTAAATGTAACAGACTGCTTATACATTCATATGGGTCTAAACGTAACATACTATTGTATCACTATACCAGGTAGCGCTCAATGTAACAGACAAATATGAAAGGGGATTTAACTCTACAATTTGATGGAGCAGTTTTATCATCATCATCATCATCATCATCATCAAGCAGAATATATTTAACTGTTCTGATAGCCGTGCTCAGTAGATAGAAAATGTTTCCATTATCGATGATTACAAGAAATGAGAAACTACTTTTAACAGAAAAAGACAAATGTGGACATACACAAAAAACTCACAAACATGGAAGCTGAGAATGCTACAGCAGGCTCAGACAAAGAAAGCAAATATGGGGATACAAAAAATAAGTGATTATACTATCCTCAGTTCTGCTGCTTTTTTCTAAATATGAGGAGTGCCGTTAGCATCTAAACCATAATTTTATTTATCTACGTGTCAGCTCTTAATTTTAGTAAATCTGAGTGTCACCCTGAATCAGATGATGTGTTTGCAGAGGAAAATGTATATATCATTCGTAACTTGTTTTCTCGACAGAAGAATACAATTAAAAAAGAATCAGTGTGACATTTTTTAAAAGTCAAACTGGCTAATGATTCGGTAGATTTGGAGTACGATACAGACCCGATGCAACAGACAAGTGATTGAAGACATTAGTGACAGAGACAGTAAATACATGTTATATAACTTACAAAAGGAAAGACAGAGAATACAACGTAGTTATGCGAGAAAGGAGATCTTTGACAGAAACATTATTACCTAGACCTCTAAATGTCATTTTTGTGTTCACAGTTAAAATAAGTGTTTTACAAATCTGTGTCAAGTACAACAGGACAAAAGTGTGAATCTGCTGCTGGTAACTGGTACGGTATAACTGTGATAGTGACTGCTATAAAACTGGTATGGTATAACTGTGATATTGACTGCTATAAAACTGGTATGGTATAACTGTGATAGTGACTGCTATAAAACTGGTACGGTATAACTGTGATAGTGACTGCTATAAAACTGGTACGGATAACTGTGATAGTGACTGTTATAAAACTGGTAAGGTAGTGACTGTTATAAAACTGGTACAGTATAACTGTGATAGTGACTGCTATAAAACTGGTACTACTGTAGTGGAGTTGGATGGAGGTGTCTGTTGTAGTTTTATGAAAACAGGTGGAGAGGGGAAGAAAAGAAGAAAAGTTAGTAATAAGAAGTATACACAATGACATGGTTATGAAAATCAACAATAAGAACCCAATATTTTGGCATAATTGTCTTTTTCAAGGACAACAGAAAAAACAAAGCAAACAGAAAGAAACACGCAAAGAAATTTATCTACGATCAGCTCTCTGACGAAACTGGGCAGAATGTGGCCGCAGTAGAAAGAGGAAATATGAGAAGCTTGAGAGCAGACAAGCTTTGAATACTGTCAACTAGAGTCTAGAGCAGACAAGCCTGGAATACTGTCAACTAGAGACTAGAGCAGACAAGCCTGGAATACTGTCAACTAGAGACTAGAGCAGACAAGACTGGAATATGGTCAACTAGAAACTAGAGCAGACAAGCCTGGAATATGGTCAACTAGAGACTAAAGCAGACAAGCCTGGAATACGGTCAACTAGAGACTAGAGAAAACAAGCCTGGAATATGGTCAACTAGAGACTAGAGCAGACAAGCCCGGAATGCGGTCAACTAGAGACTAGAGCAGACAAGTCTGTAGTACGGTCAGCAAGAGACTAGATCAGACAAGTCTGGAAAACGGTCAACAAAAGACTAGAGCAGACAAGCCTGGAATATGGTCAACTAGAGACTAAAGCAGACAAGCCTGGAATACGGTCAACTAGAGACTAGAGAAAACAAGCCTGGAATATGGTCAACTAGAGACTAGAGCAGACAAGCCCGGAATGCGGTCAACTAGAGACTAGAGCAGACAAGTCTGTAGTACGGTCAGCAAGAGACTAGATCAGACAAGTCTGGAAAACGGTCAACAAAAGACTAGAGCAGACAAACCTGGAATACGGTCAACAAAAGACTAGAGCAGAAAAATCTGGAATACGGTCAACAAAAGACTAGAGCAGACAAACCTGGAATACGGTCAACAAAAGACTAGAGCAGACAAACCTGGAATATGGTCAACTAGAGTCTAGAGCAGACAAGTCTGGAATACGGTCAACAAAAGACTAGAGCAGAAAAACCTGGAATATGGTCAACAAAAGACTAGAGCAGAAAAACCTGGAATATGGTCAACAAAAGACTAGAGCAGACAAGTCTGGAATACGGTCAACAAAAGACTAGAGCAGAAAAACCTGGAATATGGTCAACAAAAGACTAGAGCAGAAAAACCTGGAATACGGTCAACAGAAGACTAGAGCAGACAAACCTGGAATATGGTCAACAAAAGACTAGAGCAGACAAACCTGGAATACGGTCAACAAAAGACTAGAGCAGAAAAACCTGGAATACGGTCAACAAATGACTAGAGCAGAAAAACCTGGAATACGGTCAACAAAAGACTAGAGCAGAAAAACCTGGAATATGGTCAACTAAAGTCTAGAGCAGCCAAGTCTGGAATACGGTCAACTAGAGCACCAGGAAGAAGGGGAATATGGAGGATATCAACCACAATATAACTGATTACATGAAACGTATACGAGAAAGTGGGACAGGTTCACACAAGCAATCAGTAGAGTAGAGGAATAGCAGAGTTGTTCTTTGTGATCTCACAGAAAGTCTTTAGAGAAAGTGGGACAGGATATGAGAGGTGAATCGGAACAGGGATATGGAACCGGTTATGTGAACAAAAAGAAAAAAGTTATTCAGAGAAAGTTTAAGTGAGAATTCAGACCGGCTGTATCACCTGGGAACAACTGTGTTAAGAACACACGTATCTTAGCATAGTCTTTGTGAGACAGAGAGCATAGATCTGTTTGCTTAAAAACTGTTACCTACTTCTGTAGCCCAGAACCCTGTAGCAATCGACACTAATAAAGGCGCATGCATGTGTGACTAGTACACAGAGCATCAGATAGATGGACCTTTTGTGGCTTTTGTCTGCGTTAGAAATATTTTCATTTCGTTGCTGCCTGTCAGTGTTGGTAACCCTCCTGTACCAAAAAAAGGCAACGTATCACTATGGTATAACCCAAGTGACACAATAACAATGCCAGATTCTCAACTGCCACCATAAAGACAACAGTGTCAAGCAATGAAAACTTGTACAGGACTTCCCACTCACTCAACAAGACTACAGCGCGGAAACTCCATGAAGGTCATGAATAGACTTCAGTTCCAAGATACAGATCAAACATTTATTGAATGGAAAAAAGAATGATGGGAGATGGCGATGAGGAAGGAAGACGAACTGCCAACATGGCAGGGTGATTTAACAAACAATACAAGAGCTTCCAGATCACGTCGTCGGCGCCATGGGGAAGAAAAGTCTGACAAACAATAAGCAAGTAACAACTACTTACAATATAGTGAACTTTCAACACATCTTCCGAACACACACATCTTTGTCTTGACAAGGACAGCACTCTTAGCATCTACATATCATTACAAGGAAAAAGAACATTGTCAAAAAGGACACTATGCTGAGCTAAAACTATTACATTACTGAAACTGATTAGCAAACGAAGAAGACTAAAACTGATTTGCAACTTCTCAACTGGGAAATATGACTCCTCAGCAAGCATTCCACACAAAAATCCTACACCAAGATTCTCAAT
>CM019693.1:54724811-54825925 GCA_009760885.1 Achatina immaculata
TGTGTAGGCAGATCTTTTAGACATGTGTGGGTAGATCTTGTAGGCATGTGTTGTTGATTGATCTTCTGCTCATGTGTGGTGGTAGATATTGCAGATCTGTGTCTTCATAGATTTTGTAGACATATGTGTTGTTAGATATTGTAAACATCTGTGTAGGTAAATCTTGTAGACATGTGTTGGTAGATTGTGTAGATATGTGTGTTTGTAGATATTGTAGACCTGTCTTGTGGGAGATCATGTAGACCTGTTTATTTGTAGGTTTTGTAGGAATGTGTTGTGGTACATCTTGTAGTCCTGTGTTTTGTTAGATCTTGTGGACATGTGTATTGGTAGATCTTGTAGCCATGTGTGATGGTAGATCTTGTAGACATGTATGTTGGTAGATCTTGCAATCATGTATGTTTTTAGATCTTGTAGACATGTGTGCGTGTAATTCTTGTAAACCTTTGTGTTGTTAGATATTTTAAGTATGCGTGTTGTTACATCCTATTGACATCTATTTTAGACCTTGTATTCATGTGTGTTGTTAGATCCTGTGGACCTGTGTGTTGGTAGATCTTACAGATCTGTGTTGTGTTTGATCTTGTAGACAATTATATTGGTAGATCTTGTAGTCAGATGAGTTGGTTGATCGTTTAGACATGCATGGTGTTAGATCTTGTAGACATGTGTTTTTGTGGATATTGTAGGAATGTGTGATGGTAGATATTGTAGACCTGTATGTTGGTAGATCTTGTAGACATGTGTGTTGTTATATCTTGTAGACATGTGTGTTGATAGATCATGAAGACATTTTTTTCCTAGATCATGTACACTTGTCTGTTGGTATATCTTGTAGGCATGTGTGTTTGTAAATATTTTAGGCATTTTTATTGTTAGATCTTGTAGACATGTTTGTATGTAAATCTTGTCGCCCTGGGTGTTGGTAGATCTTATAGACCTGTGTGTTCGTAGATTTTTGGGACATGTGTTTTTGTGGATGTTGCAGTCATGTGTTTTGGTAGATCTTGAAGATATGTGTGTTGATATATCTTGTACGCAGGTGTTTTAATAGATCTTGTAGACCTCTGTATTGGTAGATATTATAGGCATATGTGATGGTTGATCTTGTGCATATGTGTGTTGGTAGATCTTGTAGACCTGTGTGTTGTTAGATATTTTAGGCATGCGTGGTGTTAGATCATGTAGACAAGTACGTTTGATTTTGTAGGCATGTATGTTGTTAGATCTTGTAGCCCTGTGTGTTGGTAGATCTTGTTGACCTTCGTTGGTGTAGATTTTTTAGACATGTGTGGTTGTAGATCTTTTAGACCTTTGTAGTGATAGATCTTGTAGTCATATGTGTTGGTAGATATTGTAGACATGTGTGTTGGTAGATCTTGTAGACATTTGTTTTGTTAGACCTTGTAGGCATGTGTGTTGGTTGATCTTGTAGACATGTGAGTTGGTAGATCTTGTGAACCTGTGTGTTGGTAGATCTTGTAGACCTGTGTTTTGATACATCTTGTTCGCATGTGTTTTGGTTGATCTTGAAGACCTGTTTGTTTCTAGATGTTGTAGACTTGTGTTGTTACAACATGTAGACCTATGTGTAGGCAGTTCTTGTAAACGTATGTTGGTATATCTTATATGCATATGTGTTGGTAGATCTTCTGCTCATGTGTGTTGATAGATATTGTAGATATGTGTGTTGATATATCTTGTAGGCAGGTGTTTTGGTATATCTTGTAGACATGTGTGTTGTTAGATCTTGCAGGAATGTTTATTGTTATATCTTGTAGACATGTTTTAGGTAGATCTTGTAGCCCTGGGTGTTGCTAGATCTTTTAGACCTTTGTGTTGGCAGATCTTGTAGACATGTGTGTTTGTAGATGTTGTACATGTGTGTTGTTAAATCATGTCGGCATGTGTGTTGGTATATCTTGTAGTCATTAGTGTTGGTAGATCTTGTAGACCTGTCTGCTGGTAGATCTTGTAGGCATGTGTGTAGGCAGATCTTGTAGAAATGTGTTGGTAGATCTTATAGGCATGTGTGTTGGTTGATCTTCTGCTCATGTGTGGTGGTAGATATTGTAGACTTGTTTGTTGGTAGATTTTGTAGACATGTGTGTTGGTATATATTTTAGACATGTGTGTAGGTAAATCCTGTAGACATGTGTTGGTCGATCTTGTAAACATGTGTGTTTTTAGATATTGTAGACCTGTTCTTTTGTAGGTCATGTAGGTATGTGTTGTGTTACATCTTGTAGTCCTGTGTTATTTTGGATCTTTTGGACATGTGTGTTGGTATATCGTGCAAACATGTTGTTTGGTAAATATTTAGGCATTTGTATTGTTAGATTTTGTAGATATGTACGTTGTTAGATATTCTAGGCATATGTATTTTTATACTTGTAGACATGTTTGTAGGTAGATCACGTAGCCCCGGGAATTGGTAGATCTTTTAGATCTGTCTTTTTTTTTATTTTGTAGACATGTGTGTTGGTAGATCTTGTAGTCATGTGTGTTTGCAGATCTTGTAGACATGTGTTTTGATAAATCTTGTAGGCAGGTGTTTTGGTTAGATGTTGTAGTCATGTGTGATGGTAGATCTTGTAGACCTTTATGTTGGTAGATCTTGTAGGCATGTGTGTTGGTAGATCCTGTAGATATGTGTGTTTGTAGATCTTGTAGACACGTGTGTTTTTAGATCTTGTAGGCATGTGTGGTGGTAGATCTTGAAGACATGTGTGCTATTAGATCTTGTAAACCTGTGTGTTGGTAGATCTTGTAGACATGTGTGTTGATACATCTTGTTCGCATGTGTTTTTGTTTATCGTGATGACCTGTGTGTTTGTAGATGTTGTAGACGTGTGTTGCTTCTACGTGCAGGTATGTGTGTTGGTAGATCGTGTAGACATATATGTTGGTAGATAATGTAGATCTATGTGTTGGTTGATCTTGTAGGCATGTGTGTAGGCAGATCTTTTAGACATGTGTTGGTAGATCTTATAGGGATGTGTGTTGGGTGATCTTCTGCTCATGTGTGGTTGTAGATATTGCAGACCTGTGTCCTCATAGATTTGTAGACATATGTGTTGTTAGATATTGTAAACATCTGTGTAGGTAAATCTTGTAGACATGTGTTGGTAGATTGTTTAGACATGTGTGTTTGTAGATATTGTAGACCTGTCTTGTGGGAGATCATGTAGACCTGTTTATTTGTATTTCTTGTTGGAATGTGATGTGGTACATCCTGTAGTCCTGTGTTGTGTTAGATCTTGTGGACATGTGTATTGGTAGATCTTGTAGACATGTGTGTTGGTAGATCTTGTAGACCTTTGTGTTGTTAGATATTTTAAGTATGCGTGTTGTTACATCCTGTAGACATCTAATTTAGATCTTGTAGGCATGTGTGTTGTTAGATCCTGTGGGCCTGTGTGTTAGTAGATCTTGTAGATCTGTGTGTTGTTTGATCTTGTAGACATGTATATTGGTAGATCTTATAGTCAGATGAGTTGGTAGATCGTTTAGACATCCGTTTTGTTAGATCTTGTAGACATGTGTTTTGGTAGATATTGTAGGAATGTGTGATAGTAGATATTGTAGACCTGTGTATTGGTAGATCTTGTAGACATGTGTGTTATTATATCTTGTAGACATGTGTGTTGATAGATCATGAAACCACGTGTGTTATGGTAGATCATGTAAACATGTGTGTTGGTAGATCGTGTAGGCATGTGTGTTGGTAGATCTTGTAGTCGTGTGTGTTGATAGATCTTGCAGGCATGAGTGTTGATAGTTCTTGTAGACATTTTTTTCCTAGATCATGTACACTTGTCTTTTGGTACATCTTGTAGGCTTGTGTGTATTTAAATATTTTAGGCATTTGTATTGTTAGATATTGTAGACATTTATGGTGTTAGATCTTGTAGTCATGTGTATTGTTATATCTTGTAGACATGTTTGTATGTAGATCTTCTAGCCCTGGGTGCTGGTAGATCTTATAGTCCTGTGTGTTCATAGCTTTTTAGACATGTGTTTTGGTGTATGTTGCAGTCATGTGTTTTGGTAGATCTTGAAGACATGTGTGTTGGTAAATCTTGTTGACCTGCGTGTTTTATATCTTGTAGACATGTGTTTTGATATATCTTGTAGGAAGGTGTTTTAGTAGATCTTGTAGACCTATGTATTGTTAGATCTCGAAGGCATGTGTGGGTAGATAGTGTAGAATATGTGTGGAGATTTTTAGACCTGTGTGTTGATAGATATTTAAGACCTGTATGTAGATTGATTTTGTAGACATGTGTTTCGTTAGATCTAGTAGAAATGTGTGTTGGTAGATCTTTTAAACCTGTGTGTTGGTAGAGCTTTTAGACCTGTGTGTTGGTACATCTTGTAGAACTGTACTTTGGAATATCTTGAAGTTATGTGTGTTGTTAGATCTTGTAGTACTGTTTGTTGGTAGATCATGTAGACATGTGTGTTGGTAGATATTGTAGATATGTGTGTTTGTACATATTGTAGAACTGTGCTTTGGAAGATCTTATAGTTATGTTTGTTGGTAGATCTTGTAGTCATGTGTGTTTGTAGATCTTCTAGACCTGTGTGTTTGTAGATCTAGTAGTAGACATGTGTTGTGTTAGATCTGGTAGGCGTGTGTGTTGGTAGATCTTGTAGATATGTGTGTTAGTAGATCTTGTAGACACGTGTTTTGTTAGATATTGTATGCATGTGTGGTGGTAGATCTTGTAGACATGTGTATTGGTAGATCTTGTAAACCTGTGTGTTGGTAGATCTTGTAGACATATGTGTTGATATATTTTGAAGGCAGTTGTTGTGGTAAATCTTTTAGACATGTGTGGTGGTAGATCTTTTAGACCTATGTGTTGGTAGATCTTGTAGGCATGTGTGTTGGTAGATCTTGTAAACCTTATTGGTGGTAGATCTTGTAGACATGTGTGTTGATACATCTTGTTCGCATGTGTTTTTGTTGATCGTGAAGACCTGTCTGTTTGTAGATGTTGTAGACGTCTGTTGCTTCTACGTGTAGGCATGTGTGTTGGTAGATCTTGTAGACGTATGTGTTGGTAGATCTTGTAGATCTATATGTTGGTTGATCTTGTAGGCATGTGTGTAGGCAGATCTTTTAGACATGTGTTGGTAGATCTTATAGGCATGTGTGTTGATTGATCTTCTGCTCATGTGTGGTGGTAGATATTGCAGATCTGTGTCTTCATAGATTTTGTAGACATATGTGTTGTTAGATATTGTAAACATCTGTGTAGGTAAATCTTGTAGACATGTGTTGTTAGATTTTGTAGATATGTGTGTTGTAGATATTGTAGACCTGTCTTGTGGGAGATCATGTAGACCTGTTTATTTGTATTTCTTGTTGGAATGTGATGTGGTACATCCTGTAGTCCTGTGTTTTGTTAGATCTTGTAGACATGTGTTTTGGTAGATCTTGTAGACCTGTGTGTTGGTAGATCTTGTAGACATGTATGTTGGTAGATCTTGAAGACATGTGTGTTTTTAGATCTTGTAGACATGTGTGTTGTTATATCTTGTAGACCTTTGTTTTTGTAGATCTTTTAGACATATGTGTGTTGTTACATCCTGTAGACATCTAATTTAGATCTTGTAGTCATGTGTGTTGTTAGATCCTGTGGGCCTGTGTGTTAGTAGATCTTGTAGACATATGTGTTGTTAGATCTTGTAGACATGTATATTGGTAGATCTTGTAGTCAGATGAGTTGGTAGATCGTTTAGACATGCATGGTGTTAGATCTTGTAGACATGTGTTTTGGTAGATATTGTAGACATGTGTGATGGTAGATATTGTAGACCTGTCTGTTGGTAGATCTTGAGACATGTGTGTTGTTATATCTTGTAGACATGTGTGTTGATAGATCATGAAGAACATTTTTTTCCTAGATCATGTACACTTGTCTTTTGGTACATCTTGTAGGCTTGTGTGTATTTAAATATTTTAGGCATTTGTATTGTTAGATCTTGTAGACATGTTTGTATGTAGATCTTGTAGCCCTGGGTGTTGCTAGATCTTTTAGACCTTTGTGTTGGTAGATCTTTTAGACATGTGTTTTTGTGGATGTTGCAGTCATGTGTTTTGGTAGATCTTGAAGACATGTGTGTTGATATATCTTGTAGGCAGGTGTTTTGGTAGATCTTGTAGACCTCTGTATTGGTAGATATTATAGGCATGTGTGATGGTTGATCTTGTGCACATGTGTGTTGGTAGATATTGTAGACCTGTGTGTTGTTAGATTTTGTAGACATGTGTGTAGGTAGATATTTTAGAGATGTATGTTGGTAGATCTTGTAGACAAGTGTGTTGGTAGATGTTGTAGACGTGTGTGTTGATAAATCTTTTAGACATATGTTTTGGTAGTTCTTGTAGACATGTGTGTTGATATATCTTGTAGGCAGGTGTTTTGGTAGATTTTGTAGACATGTGTGTTGATAGATCTTGAAGACTTGTGTTTTGCTTAATCTTGTAAACATGTGTGTTTGTATATCATGTAGGCATGTGTGTTGATAAATATTTTAGAAATTTGTGTTGCTAGATCTTGTAAACATGTGTGGTGGTAGATTTTTTAGACTTGTGTTGTTAGATTTTGTAGACATGTGTGTTGTTTGATCTTGTAGACATGTATGATTTTATATCATTAGGCATGTGTATTGGTAGATCTTGTAGACATATGTATTATTATATCTTGTAGGCATGTGTGTTATTAGATCTTGTAGTCATGTGTGTAGGTAGATCTTGTAGCACTGTGTGTTGTTAGATCTTGTAGACCTATGTGTTGTTATATTTTTTAGATATGTGTTTTGGTAGGGGTATCCCCTATCAAAGGAGAAGTAAGACGCCTCCTTACCTCCGTCAGTCTACGGGACACCCTTGGGCAAGGTGGAGTACCCGTATAGCCCCCCGATCAGGGTGACGTGAAGCCATGGGAGCAGGTGGTGGATGGAATGGGAGAGCAGCTGACAGATAATGTTGGTTATGGTCACCATTCTATGATGGTAGGCAGATGATCTCAATGTAGGGACAATGGCTACGATCACTGACTAGTACAGTCACTGCCCGGAAGGAAAGCAATGGTAAACTACCTTCTGGAAACATACCAAGAAACCCAAGCAGCAATCATGGAAAGTCAAATAGGAAAAAGATCTGGTGGTGAGTCCCCCAGGCCAGATAGATCTAATTTTAACACTGGGGAAGAGTGTGAGGCAGAGGTCGGTACTCGTAATTGTGATGACGGACAAAATCCTGACGGTGTTACCAAGGAAAACCCCTGTATCAAACTAAAAAGAAAGATAAGAGTAGGAACATGGAATGTAAGAAGTATGTATGAGGGAAAATATCAAGTAATAAGTGACGAGATGAAAAGAACGCGGATACACATTTTGGGAATCTGCGAACATCGATGGAAAGGATCAGGACACTTTAAGAGCGAGAATGATAATATTTTATATATTCTGGCGGAGAAGTAGGAGGAAAGAATGGAGTGGCATTTTATTTGGACAAATCAACATCAAAAGCATTACTAGGTTACAATCCAGTAAGTGATAGAATCCTAACAATCAGACTTAAGGGCATTCCTAGAAATGTAACAGTCATCCAGGTATATGCACCTACATCAGCAGCAGAAGAAGATGAAGTAGAACATTTTTAACACACTGCAGACGACAATGGACCAGGTACGGAAAAATGATATTGTATTTATAATGGGTGATTTTAATGCAAAAATTGGTACAGAAAGAGCAGAAGATGAAGGACATGTTGTAGGGAAATTTAGCATAGGACACAGAAATGCGGCAGGTGACAATCTAATGGCGTTTTGTATGGAAAATGAGCTAATGATCGCTAACACACTTTTTAAACAACATCCAAGAAGACTTTACACATGGACATCACCTGATGGGAAAACCAGGAATCAAATAGATTACATTTTAGTGCAGAGAAGGTGGAGGTCCAGCATAACATCAGCAAAAACTTTGCCAGGTCTGTTAGTAGATCATGTAGACCTATGTGTTTTTAGATGTTGTAGGTATGTGTGTAGGCAGTTCTTGTAGACATATGTTGGAATATTTTATAGGCATATGTGTTGGTTGATCTTATGCTCATGTGTGGTGATAGATATTACAGACCTGTCTGTTGGTAGATTTTGTAGACATGTGTGTTGGTAGATATTGTAGACATGTGTGTATGTAAATCCTGTAGACATGTGTCAGTAGATTTTGTAGACATAAGTGTTTATAGATATTGTAGACCTGTCTGTTGGTAGATCTTGTATACTTGTCCTATTGTAGGTCTTGTAGGTTTGTGTTGTGTTACATCTTGTAGTCCTGTGTTTTGTTAGATCTTCTGGACATGTGTGTTGTTTGATCTTGTAGACATGTGTGGTGATAGATCTTGTAGACATGTGTGTTGGTAGATGTTGTAGACGTGTGTGTTGATAAATCTTTTAGACATATGTTTTGGTAGTTCTTGTAGACATGTGTGTTGATATATCTTGTAGGCAGGTGTTTTGGTAGATTTTGTAGACATGTGTGTTGATAGATCTTGAAGACTTGTGTTTTGCTTAATCTTGTAAACATGTGTGTTTGTATATCATGTAGGCATGTGTGTTGATAAATATTTTAGAAATTTGTGTTGCTAGATCTTGTAAACATGTGTGGTGGTAGATTTTTTAGACTTTGGTGTTGTTAGATATTTTAGGGATGTATGATGTGTGATCTTGTAGACATGTATGATTTTATATCATTAGGCATGTGTATTGGTAGATTCTGTAGACATATGTATTATTATATCTTGTAGGCATGTGTGTTATTAGATCTTGTAGTCATGTGTGTAGGTAGATCTTGTAGCACTGTGTGTTGTTAGATCTTGTAGACCTATGTGTTGTTATATTTTTTAGATATGTGTTTTGGTAGGGGTATCCCCTATCAAAGGAGAAGTAAGACGCCTCCTTACCTCCGTCAGTCTACGGGACACCCTTGGGCAAGGTGGAGTACCCGTATAGCCCCCCGATCAGGGTGACGTGAAGCCATGGGAGCAGGTGGTGGATGGAATGGGAGAGCAGCTGACAGATAATGTTGGTTATGGTCACCATTCTATGATGGTAGGCAGATGATCTCAATGTAGGGACAATGGCTACGATCACTGACTAGTACAGTCACTGCCCGGAAGGAAAGCAATGGTAAACTACCTTCTGGAAACATACCAAGAACCCAAGCAGCAATCATGGAAAGTCAAATAGGAAAAAGATCTGGTGGTGAGTCCCCCAGGCCAGATAGATCTAATTTTAACACTGGGGAAGAGTGTGAGGCAGAGGTCGGTACTCGTAATTGTGATGACGGACAAAATCCTGACGGTGTTACCAAGGAAAACCCCTGTATCAAACTAAAAAGAAAGATAAGAGTAGGAACATGGAATGTAAGAAGTATGTATGAGGGAAAATATCAAGTAATAAGTGACGAGATGAAAAGAACGCGGATACACATTTTGGGAATCTGCGAACATCGATGGAAAGGATCAGGACACTTTAAGAGCGAGAATGATAATATATTTATATATTCTGGCGGAGAAGTAGGAGGAAAGAATGGAGTGGCATTTTATTTGGACAAATCAACATCAAAAGCATTACTAGGTTACAATCCAGTAAGTGATAGAATCCTAACAATCAGACTTAAGGGCATTCCTAGAAATGTAACAGTCATCCAGGTATATGCACCTACATCAGCAGCAGAAGAAGATGAAGTAGAACATTTTATAACACACTGCAGACGACAATGGACCAGGTACGGAAAAATGATATTGTATTTATAATGGGTGATTTTAATGCAAAAATTGGTACAGAAAGAGCAGAAGATGAAGGACATGTTGTAGGGAAATTTAGCATAGGACACAGAAATGCGGCAGGTGACAATCTAATGGCGTTTTGTATGGAAAATGAGCTAATGATCGCTAACACACTTTTTAAACAACATCCAAGAAGACTTTACACATGGACATCACCTGATGGGAAAACCAGGAATCAAATAGATTACATTTTAGTGCAGAGAAGGTGGAGGTCCAGCATAACATCAGCAAAAACTTTGCCAGGTGCTTATTGTGACACGGACCATGAGTTATTAATAGCAGACATGAAGATAAAGATAAAAAATAGTTATGGGATCAAGACCACTCCGCTTTGACCTTACAAATATACCAGAACAATACGGTATAGAAGTGAAGAACCGTTTCGAAATCCTGATGGCTGTACAGGAAGAGATGACACCAGATGAATTGGCTACGCAGGCCAAAGATATCTTAGTAACAACAGCTAAAGACATGGTTCCAGTAAAGAAAACACAAAAGAATGGATGGATCACAGCAGGTACACTAGAACTGATAAAACAATGTAGAGAAATGAAGACACAGTGGAGAGTGACAAACAACAACAAAGATAAATATAAAACTTTAACAAAAGAAGTACGAAGAAACATAAGAAAAGACAAAAAACAATACATACAAGATTGTTGTGAAAGAATAGAAGAACATCAGAGGTGTGGAAGAGATAGTGAAATGTTTAAAGAAATGAAGACATTGACGAGAAATGTCACACCTAAGCTAAATGTAATTTGTGATGAGATGGGGAATACCCTGACAGAGACAGAGGATATTCTGGAAAGATGGAAGGACTATTGCAAAAGAATGTATGAAACAACCGACTGTGGAAGCAGAAATCAACAGTGTGAATTATTATTGCAGGAGAAAGAACCCGAGCCGACAATGGAAGAAGTTTTATGGGCAATAAAGAGTCTGAAAAATGGTAAATCACCAGGATGTGATGAGATAACCGCTGAATTTATTAAAGCAGGAGGAAAGGAATGTGCAACATCTATCATGCACTATGTAAAAAGATATGGCATTCAGGTATTTGGCCAAAAGAATGGAAAAGAACTGTATTCATTCCACTGCCAAAAAAGGGTAACCTGAAATTATGCACCAACTACAGAACTGTTGCCCTGATTAGTCATGCCAGTAAAATTCTGTTAAAAATCATAATGGGTAGACTTCGAAAGAAAATAAGAAGAAGTCAATATGGTCCAAGCTGGCTTCAGGCAAGGAAGAGGATCAAGAGATCATATATTCAATCTCAGATTAATAATAGAGATACAATGAGGGAAATTAAAAGGAGGACGTCTATTGCTCTTCAGAAAGTAAAACAAATAAAGAATCTGTGGAGAGGAGCAGACAGAACCACAAAATAAGATTTTTAAGGGCATGCATCTTTCCCATCGCAACATATGCCTGTGAGACCTGGACACTTAACAAAACAGCTGAGAAGCACATAAATGCCTTTGAATGTAAATGCTATAGAAGAGTTCTCCAAATATCGTGGACACAAAAACGAACAAATATATCTATACTGCAAGAGCTTAATATTGATGAAGGCTGGCTAGTAAAGAGGATTAAAGAGAGAAAACTTAAATATTTTGGCCACATTAAACGTCATGATAATTTAGAGAAGACCATATTGGAAGGATACATAATGGGAAAAAGAAAGAGAGGAAGACCGAAACGAAGATGGCTGCAAGACATCGTTGATGATCTGGAAATGGATGCAGCAGCAGCAGGCCATCTTGCTCGCAGCCGAGAGGCCTACAGGAGTGCTGTTTGGGAGGCAAAGTTCCGCAAGGGACATGCAAAGGAATGAATGAATGAGCAGCAGGCCATCTTGCTCACAACCGAGAGGCCTACAGGAGTGCTGTTTGGGAGGCAAAGTTCCGCAAGGGACATGCAAAGGAATGAATGAATGTTTTGGTAGATCTGGTAGTCATGTGTTTTGGTAGATTTGAAGACGTGTGTGTCTGTAGATCTTGTAGACATATGTGTTTGTAGATCATGTACGCATGTGTGTTGGTAGATCCTGTAGACGTGTGTTTTGGTAGGTCTTGTAGTTATGTGTGTTTTTAGATCTTGTAGACATTTGTGTACGTAGATAATGCAGAAATGTGTGTTTGTAAATATTTAGGTATTTGTGTTGTTAGATCTTATAGACATGTATGCTGCTAGATATTGTAACCATGTATGTTGTTAGATAATGGAGACATGTTTGTAGGTAGATCTTGTAGCCCTGTGTGGTGGTAGATTTTGTAGACTATTGTGTTGGTAGATATTGTAGATATGTGTGTTGGTAGATCATTTAGTTATATGTGTTGATAGATCTTGTAGACATGTGTGTTTTTAGATCTTGTAGACATATGAGTTGTTAGATCTTGTAGGCAAGTGTGTTTGTAGATCATGAAGGCATGTGTGTTGATAGATCTTATAGACATATGTGTCCGTATATCATGTAGACATGTGTGTTGATAAATATTTTAGGCATTTGTATTGTCAGATCTTGTAGACGTGTATGTCGTTAGATCTTGCAGGAATGTGTATTGTTATATCTTGTAGACATGTTTTTAGGTAGATCTTGTAGCCCTGGGTGTTGGTAGATCTTTTAGACCTTTGTGTTGCAAATCTTGTAGACATGTATGTTTGTAGATGTTGTAGACGTTTGTTGTTAAATCATGTCAGCATGTGTGTTGGTATATCTTGTAGACATTAGTGTTGGTAGATCTTGTAGACCTATGTGCTGGTAGATCTTGTAGGCATGTGTGTAGGCAGATCTTGTAGAAATGTGTTGGTAGATCTTATAGGCATGTGTGTTGGTTGATCTTCTGCTCACGTGTGGTGGTAGATATGTAGACTTGTTTGTTGGTAGATTTTGTAGACATGTGTGTTGGTAGATATTGTATACATGTGTAGGTAAATCTTGTAGACATGTTGGTCGATCTTGTAGACATGTGTGATGGTAGATCTTGTGAACCTGTGTGTGGTAGATCTTGTAGAAGTGTGTGTTGGTAGATCTTGTAGACATGTGGGTTGGTAATTATTTTAGCCATTTGTATTGTTTGGTCTTGTAGTCATTTATTTTGTTAGATTTTGTAGTCATGTGTATTGTTATATCTTGTAGACATGTTTGTAGGTAGATCTTGTAGCCCTGGGTGTTGGTAGATGTTATAGACCTGTGTGTTCGTAGCTTTTTAGACATGTGTTTTGGTGTATGTTGCAGTCATGTGTTTTGGTAGATCTGGTAGTCATGTGTTTTGGTAGATTTGAAGACGTGTGTGTCTGTAGATCTTGTAGACATATGTGTTTGTAGATCATGTACGCATGTGTGTTGGTAGATCCTGTAGACGTGTGTTTTGGTAGATCATGCAGGCATGTGTGTTTTTAGATTTTTAGACATTTGTGTACGTAGATAATGCAGAAATGTGTGTTTGTAAATATTAGGTATTTGTGTTGTTAGATCTTATAGACATGTATGCTGCTAGATATTGTAACCATGTATGTTGTTAGATAATGGAGACATGTTTGTAGGTAGATCTTGTAGCCCTGTGTGGTGGTAGATTTTGTAGACTATTGTGTTGGTAGATATTGTAGATATGTGTGTTGGTAGATCATTTAGTTATATGTGTTGATAGATCTTGTAGACATGTGTGTTTTTAGATCTTGTAGACATATGAGTTGTTAGATCTTGTAGGCAAGTGTGTTTGTAGATCATGAAGGCATGTGTGTTGATAGATCTTATAGACATATGTGTCCGTATATCATGTAGACATGTGTGTTGATAAATATTTTAGGCATTTGTATTGTCAGATCTTGTAGACGTGTATGTCGTTAGATCTTGCAGGAATGTGTATTGTTATATCTTGTAGACATGTTTTTAGGTAGATCTTGTAGCCCTGGGTGTTGGTAGATCTTTTAGACCTTTGTGTTGCAAATCTTGTAGACATGTATGTTTGTAGATGTTGTAGACGTTTGTTGTTAAATCATGTCAGCATGTGTGTTGGTATATCTTGTAGACATTAGTGTTGGTAGATCTTGTAGACCTATGTGCTGGTAGATCTTGTAGGCATGTGTGTAGGCAGATCTTGTAGAAATGTGTTGGTAGATCTTATAGGCATGTGTGTTGGTTGATCTTCTGCTCACGTGTGGTGGTAGATATTGTAGACTTGTTTGTTGGTAGATTTTGTAGACATGTGTGTTGGTAGATATTGTATACATGTGTGTAGGTAAATCTTGTAGACATGTGTTGGTCGATCTTGTAGACATGTGTGATGGTAGATCTTGTGAACCTGTGTGTTGGTAGATCTTGTAGAAGTGTGTGTTGGTAGATCTTGTAGACATGTGGGTTGGTAATTATTTTAGCCATTTGTATTGTTTGGTCTTGTAGTCATTTATTTTGTTAGATTTTGTAGTCATGTGTATTGTTATATCTTGTAGACATGTTTGTAGGTAGATCTTGTAGCCCTGGGTGTTGGTAGATGTTATAGACCTGTGTGTTCGTAGCTTTTTAGACATGTGTTTTGGTGTATGTTGCAGTCATGTGTTTTGGTAGATCTTGTATACATGTATGTTGATATATCTTGTAGACAGGTGTTTTAGTAGATCTTGTAGACATGTGTCTTGGTAGATCTTGTAGACCTATATGTTGGTAGACTTTGTAGACCTAGGTATTGGTAGATCTCGTAGTCATGTGTGTAGGTAGATCTTGTAGACATATGTTGGTAGATATTATAGGCATGTGTGTTGATTGATCTTGTGCAAATGTGTGTTGTTAGATATTTTAGACCTCTGTGTTGTTAGATTTTGTAGACATGTGTGTTGGTAGATATTGTAGTCATGTATGTTGGTAGATCTTGTAGACATGTGTGTTTGTACATCTTGTAGACCTGTTCAATGTTAGCTCTTGTATGTATGTGTGTTGGTACACTTGTAGTCCTGTGTTTTGTTAGATCATGCGAATATGTTTGTTGGTAGATCTTGTAGCTAGGTGTGTTGGTAGATATTTTAGACCTGTGTCTTTGTAGATCTTGTAGTCATCTGTTTTGTTAGATTTTGTGTATATGTGTGTTATTAGATCTTATAATCCTGTGTGTTGGTAGAACTTTTGACTTATGTGTTGGTAGATCTTGTAGTCATGTGTGTTTTTAGATCTTGTAAACTTGTGTGTTAGAAGATCTTGTAGACCTGTGTGTTGTTAGATATTTTAGTCATGCGTGTTGTTACATCATGTAGACATGTATATTAAATTTTGTAGGCATGTGTGGTGTTAGATCTTGTAGCCCTTTGTGTTGGTAGATCTTTTAGACCTGTTTGTTGGTAGATCTTGTAGACATGTATATTGGTAAATCTTGTTGTCAGATGTGTTTTTAGATCGTGTAGACATGAGTGTTGTTAGATCTTGTAGACATGTGTGATGGTAGGTCTTGTATGCATGTGTGTTGGTAGATCTTGTAGACCTATGTTTTTGTAGATCTTGTAGACATGTGTGGTTGTAGATCTTGTAGACCTTTGTTTTAATAGATCTTGTAGTCATGTGTGATGGTCGATCTTGTAGACTTGTGTTCTGGTAGATCTTTTAGACATGTGTGTTGTTAGATCTTGTAGACATGTGTGTTTATAGATCTTGAAGACCTGTGTGTTGGAAAATCGTGTAGATATGTGTGGTGGTAGATTTTGTAGGCATGTGTGTTTTGTAGATCTTGTAGACGCGTGTGTTGGTAGATCTTGTAAACATTTGTGATCGTAAATTTGTAGACATATCTGTTTGTAAATATTTTAGGCATTTTTATTGTTAGATGTAACGCTTCACCCCCTGCGTCATTTGAAATGCTATGGGATTATCTTTACTTTTACTTTTATTGTTAGATCTTGTAGACATGTATGTTGTTAGATCTTGTATACATGTGTATTGTTAGATGTTGTAGACATGTTTGTAGGTTGATCTTGTAGCCCTGTGTGTTGGAAGATCTTGTAGAGCTGTTGTTGTTAGATTGTGTAAGCATGTGTGTTGGTAGATCTTGTTGACATGTGTTGGTAGATCATATATGCATGTGTGTTTGCAGATCTTGAGCACATGTGTGTTTGTAAATATTGTATTCCCTTGTGTTTTTAGATTTTGTAGACATGTGTTTTGTTAGATCTTAGAGACATATGTGTTTGTAGATATTGTAGACCTGTGTGTTGGTACATCGTGTAGACCTGTTCTGTGATAGGTCTTGTAGGTATGTGTGTAGTACATCTTTTAGTCCTGTGTGCTGGTTGATATAGTAGACATGTGTGTTGTAGATTTTTTAGACATGTGTTTTGTTAGATCTTTTAAACATTTGTGTTGTTAGATCTTGTAGACATGTGTGTTTTTAGATCTTGTCGTCATGTGTGATGGTAGATCTTGTAGACCTGTGTGATGGTATATCATGGAGACATGTGTGGTGGTAGATCTTGTAGGCCTTTGTTTTAATAGATCTTGTAGTCATGTGTGATGGTCGATCTTGTAGACTTGTGTTCTGGTAGATCTTTTAGACATGTGTGTTGTTAGATCTTGTAGACATGTGTGTTTATAGATCTTGAAGACCTGTGTGTTGGAAAATCGTGTAGATATGTGTGGTGGTAGATTTTGTAGGCATGTGTGTTTGTAGATCTTGTAGACGCGTGTGTTGGTAGATCTTGTAAACATTTGTGATCGTAAATTTGTAGACATATCTGTTTGTAAATATTTTAGGCATTTTTATTGTTAGATGTAACGCTTCACCCCTGCGTCATTTGAAATGCTATGGGATTATCTTTACTTTTACTTTTATTGTTAGATCTTGTAGACATGTATGTTGTTAGATCTTGTATACATGTGTATTGTTAGATGTTGTAGACATGTTTGTAGGTTGATCTTGTAGCCCTGTGTGTTGGAAGATCTTGTAGAGCTGTTGTTGTTAGATTGTGTAAGCATGTGTGTTGGTAGATCTTGTTGACATGTGTTGGTAGATCATATATGCATGTGTGTTTGCAGATCTTGAGCACATGTGTGTTTGTAAATATTGTATTCCCTTGTGTTTTTAGATTTTGTAGACATGTGTTTTGTTAGATCTTAGAGACATATGTGTTTAGATATTGTAGACCTGTGTTGGTACATCGTGTAGACCTGTTCTGTGATAGGTCTTGTAGGTATGTGTGTAGTACATCTTTTAGTCCTGTGTGCTGGTTGATATAGTAGACATGTGTGTTGTAGATTTTTTAGACATGTTTTGTTAGATCTTTTAAACATTTGTGTTGTTAGATCTTGTAGACATGTGTGTTTTTAGATCTTGTCGTCATGTGTGATGGTAGATCTTGTAGACCTGTGTGATGGTATATCATGGAGACATGTGTGGTGGTAGATCTTGTAGGCCTATGTGTTGTTAGATCTTGTAGATCTGTGTGTTGGTGGATCTTATAGACATATGTGTTGTTATATCTTATAGACGTGTGTGTTATTAGATCTTGTAGACCTGTGTGTTGATAGATCTTGTAGTCCTGTGTTGTGGTAGATATTGTAGAAATGTGTGTTGCTATATCTTGTAATCCTGTGTGTTGGTAATTCTTGTAGACCTGTGTGTTGGTAGATCTTGTAGACCTGTGTGGTGATAGATATTGTAGATAAGTGAGTTGTTAGCTCTTTTAGACATTTGTGTTGGTATATTTTGTAGACTTATGTTTTGGTAGAATCTGTAGACTTGTGGGTTGGTACATATTATAGACTTGTGTGGTGATAGATCCTGTAAAAATGTGTGTTTGTAGAATTTGTAGACTTGTGTGTCGGTAAATCATATAGACATGTGTGTTGGTAGACCATGTAGACATGTGTGTTGTTAGATTTGTAGACGTGTGTGTTGGTAGATCTTGTAGACTTGTGTGTTGGTAGATCCTGTAGACCTAGTGTTGGAAGATCGAGTAGACATCTTGCTGGTAGATCTTGAAAACATGTGTGTTGGCAGATCTTGTAGACCGAGTTCTGATGTTTATTGTAGACATTTGTAGTGATAGATTTTGCAAACGAGTGCGTTGGTAGATCTTGTGGACCTAATGTTCGCAGATCTTGTAAATCTAGTGCTGGTAGATCTTGTAAACATACGTGTTGGCAGATCTTGTAGACCTAGTGCTGGTAGATATTGTAAACATGTGTGTTGGCAGATCTTGTTAACCTGTTGCTGGTAGATCTTTTAGTCATGTATGTTGTTAGATCTTGTAGACATGAGTTTTGTTAGATCACGTAAACATGTGTGTTGTTAGATCTTGTAGACATGTGTGTTAGTAGATCGTGTAGACATGTTTGTTGGTAGTTCATGTAGACTTGTGCGGTGGTAGATCATGTAGACTTATGCGGTGGTAGATCTTCTAGACATGTGTGATGGTAGATCTAATAATCATGTTTTATCTGTTAGGAGTAAAATTATACTTAATTACTAGTATTTATATTTTTACTTTCTGCTGGTTATATTGTATTTCTGATATCTTATCTGTCTACCAGAGCCATGGGACGTCGAGGTCAGTTATGGAGGAGAGGCAGAATTTCGTCAACGTTACGACACCTGTGAGAAGAATCAAGGTCACATTTTATTAATATCTATAGATCAACTTAATGAGGGCCATTTGCAGGGTGACTTTAAAATCCCTGAGTGGCTGGATTTAATTCTAGTTTTATCAGACCTGACTGTGCGAGTGTCGGTCAAGTCTGTCAGTGAGAAGAGACCTGAAGATTTAAAGTTTCTTAAAACTTGTTCTGGTGGTGAACAAACTGACTCTTCTTACAGAGATAGTACGAGGAACATGATGCTGACAGGGACTGGATGTGTGGCCAAGGTGATCAAATATGGAAACAGCGACAAGTGCAGAACCTACTCGTGTAAGGAATGTCAAATGTCACAGACACCAAAAACAGAGTTTGCTCACATTTACATTCGCACAACGATCCAGGTTGTCTATGACAATTTTGAGGCAGAGCACAGCACGTGCGATTTTTTCTTTGATAGAGGTCATACACCTGATACATGTCCTGGTGTTATCACACTCAGTGGGGTGTCAGTTGAAGACTGCGAGAAAGAAGACATGCAATACTTGATATGTGTAACTCATGACCTGGGTCTGGCTGATAGACTGGCTGAGAAGATAACTAAATATAAAAGTCTCCCCAAGATTATACTGGAGAAAATAAAAGACAATAAATGGAATCACCGAGTATGTACTGTTGTAGTGTCCCACCCTCATGGGTGCAGCAAAAAGATCAGTATTGTATACACAGGTTATGGAACACAGACTTGTACAGGATCAGCTGGGGCTCACTTTTTAGTGTTGGATTATCACAGTTTGTTTTCTTTTGTCCACATTGGAAAATGCGAAGTAAATAGATACCGTAGTCACGATGGATTCTTGAAAAGGTCAGGTTCAAGGGGGAGTGGTGAGCACTACAACGGGCGTTATACTCGCTTTGAACTAGTGGAACAATTCTTAATACATGAGACTTACTTCACACACAGATTATAACCTAGTGATATTATCACACACAGATTATAACCTAGTGATATTATCACACATATTATAACCTATTGATATTATCACACACATATTATAACCTATTGATATTATCACACACATATTATAACCTATTGATATTATCACACACAGATTATAACCTATTGATATTATCACACACAGATTATAACCTAGTGATATTATCACACACGGATTATAGTCTAGTGATATTATCAACACATATTATAACCTAGTGATATAATCACACACAGATTATAGCCTATTGAGATTATTACACACAGTTTATAACCTATTGATATTATCACACCCGGATTATAGTCTAGTGATATTATCACACACGGATTATTGTCTAGTGATATTCTAGACACGATTCGCAGGACCTCGTCAGAATATAATCTTGTGATGAACTTCTAACCAAGTTTAACGAATAATTCAAAGATGTAGGACTAATGAGAGCAGTGTAACCAAGCACCGGGAGCGCGAGCACGTGTAGACTTGTGTGTTGGTAGATCGTGTAGACTTGTGTGTTGGTAGATCTTGCTGACCTGTGTGAATCAATGTTCAGAACAATATTTAAACATTCAGAAGAAAATGAAAAGAGCAGTTTTTAAGTTATTTAGTAATCTCCTTATAGTTTCTTTCTAGCAAACTTTCTCATTAAAATTTATCTTGACAGAGCATGGCGAATAATTCAGAAATGAGAAGCTAATATAATAGTTATACCTCTTGTTTACTTTTCTAGAACAATGTTTATATATATTCGTTTTTTTACTTTAAAAAAATATTTTCTGACGATCTTACTTCAGATCCCCCGCCCCCCGACCCCCTAGTTACTATTGTTAGTTCTGAGCTGATGTTGGGAATCAGTTAATAATAATGTTTTATCTGTTAGGAGTAAAATTA
The DNA here is from genome assembly GCA_009760885.1 of Achatina immaculata. Classification (NCBI taxonomy): domain Eukaryota; kingdom Metazoa; phylum Mollusca; class Gastropoda; order Stylommatophora; family Achatinidae; genus Lissachatina; species Lissachatina immaculata. The sequence continues at coordinate 54,745,123 of CM019693.1, forward strand.
TACTTAATTACTAGTATTTATATTTTTACTTTCTGCTGGTTATATTGTATTTCTGATATCTTATCTGTCTACCAGAGCCATGGGACGTCGAGGTCAGTTATGGAGGAGAGGCAGAATTTCGTCAACGTTACGACACCTGTGAGAAGAATCAAGGTCACATTTTATTAATATCTATAGATCAACTTAATGAGGACCGTTTGCAGGGTATGTTTAAAGTCAATGAGTGGCTGGATTTAATTCGAGTTTTATCAGACCTGACCGTGCGAGTGTCAGTCAAGTCTGTCAGTGACAAGAGACCTGATGACCTAAAGTTTCTTAAAACTTTTTCTGATGATGAAGAACAACCTGACTCCTGTTACAGAGATAGTACCAGGAACATGATGCTGACAGGGACTGGATGTGTGGCCAAGGTGATCAAATATGAAAACAGCGACGAGTACAGAAACTGCTCGTGTAAGGAATGTCAAATGTCACAGACACCAAAAACAGAGTTTGCTCACATTTACATTCGCACAACGATCCAGGTTGTCTATGACAATTTTGAGGCAGAGCACAGCACGTGCGATTTTTTCTTTGATAGAGGTCATACACCTGATACATGTCCTGGTGTTATCACACTCAGTGGGGTGTCAGTTGAAGACTGCGAGAAAGAAGACATGCAATATTTGATATGTGTAACTCATGACCTGGGTCTGGCTGATAGACTGGCTGAGAAGATAACTAAATATAAAAGTCTCCCCAAGATTATACTGGAGAAAATAAAAGACAGTAAATGGAGTGACGAAGTATGTACTGTTGTAGTGTCCCACCCTCATGGGTGCAGCAAAAAGATCAGTATTGTATACACAGGTTATGGAACACAGACTTGTACAGGATCAGCTGGGGCTCACTTTTTAGTGTTGGATTATGACAGTTTGTTTTCTTTTGTCCACATTGGAAAATGCGAAGTAAATAGATACCGTAGTCACGATGGATTCTTGAAAAGGTCAGGTTCAAGGGGGAAGTGGTGAGCACTACAACGGGCGTTATACTCGCTTTGAACTAGTGGAACAATTCTTAATACATGAGACTTACTTCACACACGGGTTATAACCTAGTGATATTATCACACACAGATTATAACCTAGTGGTATTTTATCACACACAGATTATAACCTAGTGATATTATCACACACGGATTATAGTCTAGTGATATTATCAAACACATATTATAAACTAGTGATATAATCACACACAGATTATAACCTAGTGATATTATCACACACAGATTATAACCAATTGATATTATCACACAGATTATAACCTAGTGATATTATCACACACAGATTATAACCTAGTGATATTATCACACACATATTATAACCTAGTGATATTATCACACAGATTATAACCTAGTGATATTATCACACACAGATTATAACCTAGTGATATTATCACACACAGATTATAACCTAGTGATATTATCACACACAGATTATAACCTAGTGATATTATCACACACAGATTATAACCTAGTGATATTATCACACACAGATTATAACCTAGTGATATTATCACACACAGATTATAACCTAGTGATATTATCACACACAGATTATAACCTAGTGATATTATCACACACAGATTATAACCTAGTGTTGACAGGAATCAGGATCCAACAACCTCGAATGCAGAAGAAGAAGAAGAAACTTCAATTCGGATTGAATAACGATCTATTGTGCAAACAGTTTTTTTTTGGCTGAAATTTTACTGTAAACGTAAACAGTTCTTAGTGCAAATTCCTATTTCAATATTACTATTTCTTATCTTCCATTTCTGTTCCCTTTATATTATATCTCTTGTCTTCCATTTCTATTCTCTTTATATTCTATCTCTTATCTTCCATTTCTATTCTTTTTATATTCTATCTCTTATCTTCCATTTCTGTTCTCTTTATGTTCTATCTCTTATCTTCCATTTCTGTTCTCTTTATGTTCTCTCTTCTCAGTGACTCGCCCTCAGGTCTCCTTCCTTTATTCCTCTTCCACTGTCTCTTTTTCTTCTTACGTGAACTGAAGGATCGTGTCTTTTTTTCTTATTTCTGTCTGCCTGTTTTATTGTGATTCTTCACTCCCTCTCTCTTTCTCTCTCTCTCTCTCCCTCTCTCTCACTCTTTCTCTCTCTTATAAAAAGCGTAAAATCCCATATATATTGCTCCATGTGTTTGTTTTATTTTATTTATAATACTATTCTAGATCATTCCGCTTATAGTAATTGCTGTGAAATTTTATAAAACAAAATTTTCTACAATAAGGTAACTAATATATGTTAACTAATATGTTATATCTCTACTAATATATGTTAACTAATATGTTATAAGAAAACTGGGCAGATTATATGACTATACTGGGGCATGTGCCTTCCACACATAATCTGGTCAGGTTTATTAGTTTTACTATGACAAATTCCTGCATATTTCTCCAGAGACTTTCTGTGTATGCTGTAACCTGCTTTCTTTCAAATCAATGGAAATATTATGTAGACCTAGTTTCTATCCTTATTCTCAGATTTTCTCTGCTTTTTCAATATCTCATTTTAAAAGACACATAAATCTTGGTGAACATATTATTTCAAGACAAAAATTTGAGAAGTGTTGTATAAAATATTCCTTTCTCTCATGTATATAGTTTAATCCTTCAACTTGTTCTATTTTTATCCTTGACCCATGTGGGACCTGCTCAATATGTCTTTGTGTATAAGACATTCAATATTTACTTTGTGTATAGGATATTCAATATGTTCTTTGTGTATAAGACATTCAATATGGTCTTTGTGTTAAAGACACTGTCCATTATTTTTTTCATTTATCCTAAAACTGATTAATGCAACTATTTATGTGAATTGAAGTTCATATGACCATAATAAAATACTACTATTATTGCAGTTCATATCACCAAAATAAAATACTACTGTTATTGTAGTTCTTATCACCATAATAAAATACTACTATTATTGGAGTTCATATTACCATAATAAAATATTACTATTACTGTAGTTTATATCACCATAATAAAATACTATAATTATTGTAGTTTATATCACCATAATAAATTACTACTATTATTGGAGTTCATATTACCATAATAATGATGATCATGTTCCTTACAGGTAGGCGTTGAGGATCAGATTTCTTAAGTCAAAATTGTTCCTGGTGACATCAGGCAGTTGCCTCCCTTTTTTCACGTGCCACACGGACAGTTCGTACAGAGACATTTCTCTGTGTAAGCCCAGGCAGGAAACAATTATCAACATATTCTTATCGGTACTTCCGGTAAAAGCGGGAACCCGGTTTCTACAAATCGATTCCTGATACCGAATAGAACCAACTTGAAAGCGCTTTAGAAAACAGTTCCAATTACAAGTAGAACTGTTTGATGGTGGGTAATAGTTAAGAGGAAATGCCGTCTAATGTGGGGAAATTTTTCGATTGCCGTCTCAGAGAGAGGTTTCATTTCCCTACCTGTCATTGGAGAGAAGTTTTCCCTACCGGTCATTGGAGAGAAGTTTTCCATACCGGTCATTGGAGAGAAGTTTTCCCTACCGGTCATTGGAGAGAAGTTTTCCCTACCGGTCATTGGAGAGAAGTTTTCCCTACCGGTCATTGGAGAGAAGTTTTCCCTACCGTCATTGGAGAGAAGTTTTCCCTACCGGTCATTGGAGAGAAGTTTTCCCTACCGGTCATTGGAGAGAAGTTTTCCCTACCGGTCATTGGAGAGAAGTTTTCCCTACCGGTCATTGGAGAGAAGTTTTCCCTACCGGTCATTGGAGAGAAGTTTCATTTCCCTACCAGTCATCAGAAAGAAGTTTCAATTCCCTACCAGTCAACGGGAAGAAGTTTCATTTCCCTACCAGTCATCAGGGAGAAGTTTCATTTCCCTACCAGTCATCAGGAAGAAGTTTCATTTCCCTACCGGTCATTGAAGAGAAAACATGTGAGAGCTGGACTCACCAGTCAACTTCTCCACATGCTCTATGACTGCAGGACCGAGATCTCCACAACCAGTAATTAAGGGAGAATGTTAATAGATGTGTATTTAGAATACTGTGATGTAGTTAAGCTAGTTATTTGTGCTGTTGTATAGTAAGATATTGATCTTAGTAGAAATAGTTTTCCCGTATTAAATTGACGCTGAGTTAAGAGATGTCACGTGCACAGAGATTTCTAACCATTTATGAAGTGTTAATAATGTATTATGTTTACATTATAATATTCTAATGATGTGAAGGAGGCTAAAGAACGTGATATTTTGATATTTCCAATATATCACTTAAGGCGACGTAGTTCTACCACATGAGGATAGAGACCATGTGTTGTCGAGATTAAGCTATTTTCTGTTTGATTTTCGATTGTCCTTCAAGCAGGTGTTTCATTTAGCTGAATTTATCAAACGTAAGCACTTTCCAGCTTAGGACAATACTAATGTATTAAATTGAGAGGTTTTGTTTTAACGAAATCAAAGGTAGTTGTTTATTTTGTTTCACAATGTCAGGACATAGCCTGCAGAATGTACCTAGCAGTAGACTGTACTGGGTGTTTGGTTTTATGAGATTATACATTGTGATGAGGAGATAATGATTTGTCTAGAGAAGGAGATCTCTGTGCTTTGTTTAAATAGAAGATAACTATATTTCTGAGAAATGAATTTCCATTTCTGTTCCCTTTATATTATATCTCTTGTCTTCCATTTCTATTCTCTTTATATTCTATCTCTTATCTTCCATTTCTATTCTTTTTATATTCTATCTCTTATCTTCCATTTCTGTTCTCTTTATGTTCTATCTCTTATCTTCCATTTCTGTTCTCTTTATGTTCTCTCTTCTCAGTGACTCGCCCTCAGGTCTCCTTCCTTTATTCCTCTTCCACTGTCTCTTTTTCTTCTTACGTGAACTGAAGGATCGTGTCTTTTTTTCTTATTTCTGTCTGCCTGTTTTATTGTGATTCTTCACTCCCTCTCTCTTTCTCTCTCTCTCTCTCCCTCTCTCTCACTCTTTCTCTCTCTTATAAAAAGCGTAAAATCCCATATATATTGCTCCATGTGTTTGTTTTATTTTATTTATAATACTATTCTAGATCATTCCGCTTATAGTAATTGCTGTGAAATTTTATAAAACAAAATTTTCTACAATAAGGTAACTAATATATGTTAACTAATATGTTATATCTCTACTAATATATGTTAACTAATATGTTATAAGAAAACTGGGCAGATTATATGACTATACTGGGGCATGTGCCTTCCACACATAATCTGGTCAGGTTATTAGTTTTACTATGACAAATTCCTGCATATTTCTCCAGAGACTTTCTGTGTATGCTGTAACCTGCTTTCTTTCAAATCAATGGAAATATTATGTAGACCTAGTTTCTATCCTTATTCTCAGATTTTCTCTGCTTTTTCAATATCTCATTTTAAAAGACACATAAATCTTGGTGAACATATTATTTCAAGACAAAAATTTGAGAAGTGTTGTATAAAATATTCCTTTCTCTCATGTATATAGTTTAATCCTTCAACTTGTTCTATTTTTATCCTTGACCCATGTGGGACCTGCTCAATATGTCTTTGTGTATAAGACATTCAATATTTACTTTGTGTATAGGATATTCAATATGTTCTTTGTGTATAAGACATTCAATATGGTCTTTGTGTTAAAGACACTGTCCATTATTTTTTTCATTTATCCTAAAACTGATTAATGCAACTATTTATGTGAATTGAAGTTCATATGACCATAATAAAATACTACTATTATTGCAGTTCATATCACCAAAATAAAATACTACTGTTATTGTAGATCATATAATCATAATAAAATACTACTATTATTGGAGTTCATATTACCATAATAAAATATTACTATTACTGTAGTTTATATCACCATAATAAAATACTATAATTATTGTAGTTTATATCACCATAATAAATTACTACTATTATTGGAGGTCATATTACCATAATAAAATACTACTGTTCTTGTAGATCATATTACCATAATAAAATACTACTGTTATTGTAGTTAATATCACCATAATAAAATACTATAGTTATTGTAGTTGATGTCACCATTATAAAATATTACTATTATTGTAGTTCATATCGTCATAATAAAATACTATGGTTATTGCAGTTTATAACACCATAATAAAATAATACTGTTATTATAGTTCTTATCACCATAATAAAATATTTCTATTATTGTAGTTCTATTGACCATAATAAAATACTACTGTTATTGTAGTTCATGTCACCATAATAAGATACTACTGTTATTTTAGTTCTTATCACCATAATAAAATACTACTGTTATTGAATTTCCTATCATCATAATAAGATACTGTAGTTACTGTAGTTTATATCACCATAATAACATACTACTGTTATTGTAGTTCATGTTACCATAATAAAATATTACTATTACTGTAGTTCATATCGCCAAAATAAAATACTGTGGTTATTGTAGTTTATACCACCATAATAAAATACTACTGTTGTTATAGTTCATGTCACCATAATAAAATATTTCTATTATTGTTTCTCTCTCTTATAAAAAGCGTAAAATCCATATATATTGCTCCATGTGTTTGTTTATTTTATTTATAATACTATTCTAGATCATTCCGCTTATAGTAATTGCTGTGAAATTTTATAAAACAAATTTTCTACAATAAGGTAACTAATATATGTTAACTAATATGTTATATCTCTACTAATATATGTTAACTAATATGTTATATAGAAAACTGGGCAGATTATATGACTATACTGGGGCATGTGCCTTCCACACATAATCTGGTCAGGTTATTAGTTTTACTATGACAATTCCTGCATATTTCTCCAGAGACTTTCTGTGTATGCTGTAACCTGCTTTCTTTCAAATCAATGGAAATATTATGTAGACCTAGTTTCTATCCTTATTCTCAGATTTTCTCTGCTTTTTCAATCTCATTTTAAAAGACACATAAATCTTGGTGAACATTATTTCAAGACAAAAATTTGAGAAGTGTTGTATAAAATATTCCTTTCTCTCATGTATATAGTTTAATCCTTCAACTTGTTCTATTTTTATCCTTGACCCATGTGGGACCTGCTCAATATGTCTTTGTGTATAAGACATTCAATATTTACTTTGTGTATAGGATATTCAATATGTTCTTTGTGTATAAGACATTCAATATGGTCTTTGTGTTAAAGACACTGTCCATTATTTTTTTCATTTATCCTAAAACTGATTAATGCAACTATTTATGTGAATTGAAGTTCATATGACCATAATAAAATACTACTATTATTGCAGTTCATATCACCAAAATAAAATACTGTTATTGTAGATCATATATCATAATAAAATACTACTATTATTGGAGTTCATATTACCATAATAAAATATTACTATTACTGTAGTTTATATCACCATAATAAAATACTATAATTATTGTAGTTTATATCACCATAATAAATTACTACTATTATTGGAGGTCATATTACCATAATAAAATACTACTGTTATTATCGTTCATGACACTATAATAAGATACTACTGTTATTTTAGTTCTTATCACCATAATAAAATGCTATAGTTATTGTAGTTCTTATCACAATAATAAAATACTGTAGTTATTGTAGTTTATATTGCCATAATAAAATACTATGGTTATTATTGTTTATACCACCATAATTAAATACTACTGTTATTATAGTTCATGTAATGATAATAAAACATTTCTATTATTGTTGTTCCTATCACCATAATAAAATTCTACATTTATTGTAGTTCATGTCACCATAATAAGATACTACTGTTATTTTAGTTCTTATCACCATAATAAAATACTACTGTTATTGTAGTTCATGTCACCATAATAAGATACTACTGTTACTTTAGTTCTTATCACCATAATAAATTACTACTGTTATTGTTGTTCTTATCACCATAATAAAATACTATAGGTATTGTAGGTCATATCACCATAATAAAATACTACTGTTGTTGTAGTTTGTATCACCACAATAAAATACTTCTGTTATTGTAGTTCATATCACCATAATACAATATTACTATTATTGCTAGTAATAAAGATGGATATGTGGCATAAAAATGAAATGAGGAAAAAACATGTTTAAAAATGACGGCCTGTTTGGGAGATACATTTTTCATTAAGGCTTGAGACAGACCTTCAAATCTTGCAGTTCTTGACAGGAAAACTGGGTGATAGAAAGATAAATAATAATCAACACAATTTAGGTTTTAAATATTCACTTCTAAACTTTTCATACTGTTCATAATTCCCCTCTAAAAACTGGTTATGTTGGTGCTGAAGCGTATTCTAGAAACATGCGCCAAATATTTGAACATGTTGTTGCAGAAAGCTGATAATAACTAACATATTGTATTTGTCTGGTTTCATTATCAGGTCTGGACCAAATGTTACACTCAGATATTGTAACACGTGATTTTATTCTTTTTATTGCTGTAACATTACCACGGAGAAAGAACGATGATGCTGTGATGATTGACAAGATTTTAGTAGTCACAGAATTAAACAAAAGTTCTTGATTCTTAAGGTAATCTAATATGATTTCAGGTCATCTATTCCAGCAACAGGTGTAAAGGTTTGTTCTTAGATGAGAAGACATCGTCGGGCCTTTGTTTAATACTCTGACTACCAAACCCTGTCGTATCAGTCTATTTCAATAGTCTCATGTTTCTTGAATCAGTCTGCTTCAATAGTCCCACGTTTCTTGAATCAGTCTGTTTCAATAGTCCCACGTTCTTGAATCAGTCTGTTTCAATAGTCCCATGTTTCTTGAATCAGTCTGCTTCAATAGTCCCATGTTTCTTGAATCAGTCTGCTTCAATAGTCCCACGTTTCTTGAATCAGTCTGTTTCAATAGTCCCATGTTTCTTGAATAAGTCTGCTTCAATAGTCCCACGTTTCTTGAATCAGTCTGCTTCAATAGTCCCATGTTTCTTGAATCAGTCTGCTTCAATAGTCCCATGTTTCTTGAATCAGTCTGCTTCAATAGTCCCATGTTTCTTGAATCAGTCTGCTTCAATAGTCCCATGTTTCTTGAATCCGTCTGCTGTCATTATTCCATGTCCTATGTAATTCCTTCAATATTTACACAATGACATTTTACCTGATATTAAGGAAGACTGTATACATGATAATGATGATATTGTTCCTTACAGATAGGCGTTGTAGGTCATATCACCATAATAAAATACTACTGTTGTTGTAGTTTGTATCACCACAATAAAATACTTCTGTTATTGTAGTTCATATCACCATAATACAATATTACTATTATTGCTAGTAATAAAGATGGATATGTGGCATAAAAATGAAATGAGGAAAAAACATGTTTAAAAATGACGGCCTGTTTGGGAGATACATTTTTCATTAAGGCTTGAGACAGACCTTCAAATCTTGCAGTTCTTGACAGGAAAACTGGGTGATAGAAAGATAAATAATAATCAACACAATTTAGGTTTTAAATATTCACTTCTAAACTTTTCATACTGTTCATAATTCCCCTCTAAAAACTGGTTATGTTGGTGCTGAAGCGTATTCTAGAAACATGCGCCAAATATTTGAACATGTTGTTGCAGAAAGCTGATAATAACTAACATATTGTATTTGTCTGGTTTCATTATCAGGTCTGGACCAAATGTTACACTCAGATATTGTAACACGTGATTTTATTCTTTTTATTGCTGTAACATTACCACGGAGAAAGAACGATGATGCTGTGATGATTGACAAGATTTTAGTAGTCACAGAATTAAACAAAAGTTCTTGATTCTTAAGGTAATCTAATATGATTTCAGGTCATCTATTCCAGCAACAGGTGTAAAGGTTTGTTCTTAGATGAGAAGACATCGTCGGGCCTTTGTTTAATACTCTGACTACCAAACCCTGTCGTATCAGTCTATTTCAATAGTCTCATGTTTCTTGAATCAGTCTGCTTCAATAGTCCCACGTTTCTTGAATCAGTCTGTTTCAATAGTCCCACGTTTCTTGAATCAGTCTGTTTCAATAGTCCCATGTTTCTTGAATCAGTCTGCTTCAATAGTCCCATGTTTCTTGAATCAGTCTGCTTCAATAGTCCCACGTTTCTTGAATCAGTCTGTTTCAATAGTCCCATGTTTCTTGAATAAGTCTGCTTCAATAGTCCCACGTTTCTTGAATCAGTCTGCTTCAATAGTCCCATGTTTCTTGAATCAGTCTGCTTCAATAGTCCCATGTTTCTTGAATCAGTCTGCTTCAATAGTCCCATGTTTCTTGAATCAGTCTGCTTCAATAGTCCCATGTTTCTTGAATCCGTCTGCTGTCATTATTCCATGTCCTATGTAATTCCTTCAATATTTACACAATGACATTTTACCTGATATTAAGGAAGACTGTATACATGATAATGATGATATTGTTCCTTACAGATAGGCGTTGGGGATCAGATTTCTTAAGTCAAAATTGTTCCTGGTGACATCAGCCAGTTGCCTCTCTTTTTTCACGTGCCACATGGACAGTTCGTACAGAGACATGTGTCTGTGTAAGCCCAGGCATGAAACAATTATCAACATATTCTTATCGGTACTTCCGGTAAAAGTGGGAACCCGGTTTATACAAACCGATTCCTGATACCGGGTAGAACCAACTTGAAACCGTTTAGAAAACAGTTCCAATTACAGATAGAACCAACTTGAAACCGCTTTAGAAAACAGTTCCAATTACAAGTAGAACCAACTTGAAACCACTTTAGAAAACAGTTCCAATTATAAGTAGAACCAACTTGAAACCGCTTTAGAAAACAATTCTAATTACAAGTAGAACCAACGTGAAACCGCTTTAGAAAACAGTTCCAATTACAAGTAGAACCAACTTGAATCCGCTTTAGAAAACAGTTCCAATTACAAGTAGAACCAACTTGAAACCGCTTTAGACAACAGTTCCAATTACAAGTAGAACCAACCTGAAACCGCTTTAGAAAACAGTTCCAATTACAAGTAGAACCAACTTTAAACCACTTTAGAAAACAGTTCCAATTACAAGTAGAACCAACTTTAAACCACTTTAGAAAACAGTTCCTATTACAAGTAGAACCAACTTGAAACCACTTTAGTAAACAGTTCCAATTACAAGTAGAACCAACTTGAAACCACTTTAGAAAACAGTTCCAATTACAAGTAGAACCAACTTTAAACCACTTTAGAAAACAGTTCCAATTACAAGTAGAACCAACTTGAAACCACTTTAGTAAACAGTTCCAATTACAAGTAGAAACAACTTGAAACCACTTTAGTAAACAGTTCCAAACTTTTCATACTGTTCATAATTCCCCTCTAAAAACTGGTTATGTTGGTGCTGAAGCGTATTCTAGAAACATGCGCCAAATATTTGAACATGTTGTTGCAGAAAGCTGATAATAACTAACATATTGTATTTGTCTGGTTTCATTATCAGGTCTGGACCAAATGTTACACTCAGATATGTAACACGTGATTTTATTCTTTTATTGCTGTAACATTACCACGGAGAAAGAACGATGATGCTGTGATGATTGACAAGATTTTAGTAGTCACAGAATTAAACAAAAGTTCTGATTCTTAAGGTAATATATGATTTCAGGTCATCTATTCCAGCAACAGGTTAAAGGTTTGTTCTTAGATAAGACATCGTCGGGCCTTTGTTAATACTCTGACTACCAAACCCTGTCGTATCAGTCTATTTCAATAGTCTCATGTTTCTTGAATCAGTCTGCTTCAATAGTCCCACGTTTCTTGAATCAGTCTGTTTCAATAGTCCCACGTTTCTTCAGTCTGTTTCAATCCCATGTTTCTTGAATCAGTCTGCTTCAATAGTCCCATGTTTCTTGAATCAGTCTGCTTCAATAGTCCCACGTTTCTTGAATCAGTCTGTTTCAATAGTCCCATGTTTCTTGAATAAGTCTGCTTCAATAGTCCCACGTTTCTTGAATCAGTCTGCTTCAATAGTCCCATGTTTCTTGAATCAGTCTGCTTCAATAGTCCCATGTTCTTGAATCAGTCTGCTTCAATAGTCCCATGTTTCTTGAATCAGTCTGCTTCAATAGTCCCATGTTTCTTGAATCCGTCTGCTGTCATTATTCCATGTCCTATGTAATTCCTTCAATATTTACACAATGACATTTTACCTGATATTAAGGAAGACTGTATACATGATAATGATGATATTGTTCCTTACAGATAGGCGTTGGGGATCGATTTCTTAAGTCAAAATTGTTCCTGGTGACATCAGCCAGTTGCCTCTCTTTTTTCACGTGCCACATGGACAGTTCGTACAGAGACATGTGTCTGTGTAAGCCCAGGCATGAAACAATTATCAACATATTCTTATCGGTACTTCCGGTAAAAGTGGGAACCCGGTTTATACAAACCGATTCCTGATACCGGGTAGAACCAACTTGAAACCGTTTAGAAAACAGTTCCAATTACAGATAGAACCAACTTGAAACCGCTTTAGAAAACAGTTCCAATTACAAGTAGAACCAACTTGAACCACTTTAGAAAACAGTTCCAATTATAAGTAGAACCAACTTGAAACCGCTTTAGAAAACAATTCTAATTACAAGTAGAACCAACGTGAAACCGCTTTAGAAAACAGTTCCAATTACAAGTAGAACCAACTTGAATCCGCTTTAGAAAACAGTTCCAATTACAAGTAGAACCAACTTGAAACCGCTTTAGACAACAGTTCCAATTACAAGTAGAACCAACCTGAAACCGCTTTAGAAAACAGTTCCAATTACAAGTAGAACCAACTTAAACCACTTTAGAAAACAGTTCCAATTACAAGTAGAACCAACTTTAAACCACTTTAGAAAACAGTTCCTATTACAAGTAGAACCAACTTGAAACCACTTTAGTAAACAGTTCCAATTACAAGTAGAACCAACTTGAAACCACTTTAGAAAACAGTTCCAATTACAAGTAGAACCAACTTGAAACCACTTTAGAAAACAGTTCCAATTACAAGTAGAACCAACTTGAAACCGCTTTAGTAAACAGTTAACAATTACAAGTAGATCGGTTTGATGGCGGGTAGTAGTTAAGACGTAATGCCGTCTAATGTGTGGAAATTGTTGTTTGAAAGTCGTGACATGAAAACACTTCCGTCCTGGCTGTCACTTCACAGATGTCTCTCCCTCACGCTCCCCTTTCCATTTACAAGAAACTTTAGAGTTTCTCTATTTTGTCGGTGGTAATTGCTGAAACATTTTAATCTCAGTAGCCATAGCTTTCTGTAATGTACAGTCATTAACTTTGCTGATTTTATTTGGTAACGTTAATGTCCATATTAGTGTCCATTCATGAAATTATCACTGTTATACGTCTGTAATCTTTTCCCGAGATGAATTACTTCTTACTTCTAGATTTACTTCATTCACTGCAGTTTGGTGTGTTTTACTGTAAGATTGTTGTAAATAATGGCTCATAGATCTAACATCAGTTCTGTGTGGAGACAAAGTCTTCTTCGAAAATCTTGATAACTCTCTTGTCAAGCTAGAAATATTTAAATAAAAAGAAATACTGCACGTGCATTCGTTGCTCTATAGAACTTCTGCAAAGTAACTGGAATTCTCATAATGACAGTCAGATCACCTGAACAACTGAATAAAAAGGGAATTGAACTGATTGAGACAACAGAAGTGAGACAGGTTGGCTAGAGACTGTCTCAAATTATTTTTAAGAAGTAGGTTATTTCAGAGTTCCTGACGGCAGAAACGAAATGAGAAAAGAACGGAATAGGCCGCCATACGCTAGTGATAGAAATAGGCCGCCATACGCTAGTGATAGAAATAGGCCGCCATAAGTTAGTGATAGAAATAGGCCGCCATAAGCTAATGATAGAAATAGGCCGATATATATTAGTGATAGAAATAGGCCGCCATAAGCTAGTGATAGAAATAGGCTGCCAACGCTAGTGATAGAAATAGGCCGTCATACGTTAGTGGTAGAAATAGGCCGCCATAAGCTAGTGATAGAAATAGGCCGACATACGTTAGTGGTAGAAATAGGCCGATATAGGTTAGTGATAGAAATAGGCCGCCATACGCTAGTGATAGAAATAGGCTGCCATAAGCTAGTGGTAGAAACGAGATCAGGTGATTGCCGTCACAGAGAGAGGTTTCATTTCCCTACCGGTCATTGGAGAGAAGTTTTCGCTACCGGTCATTGGAGAGAAGTTTTCCATACCGGACATTGGAGAGAAGTTTTCCCTACCGGTCATTGGAGAGAAGTTTTCCCTACCGGTCATTGGAGAGAAGTTTTCCCTACCGGTCATTGGAGAGAAGCTTCATTTACCTACCAGTCATTGGAGATAAGTTTCATTTTCCTACCAGTCATTGGAGATAAGTTTCATTTCCCTACCAGTCATTGGAGATAAGTTTCATTTCCCTACCAGTCATCGGGAAGAAGTTTCATTTCCCTACCAGTCATCGGGAAGAAGTTTCATTTCTCTATCAGTCATCAGGAAGAAGTTTCATTTCCCTATCAGTCATCAGGAAGAAGTTTCATTTCCCTATCAGTCATCAGAGAGAAATTTCATTTCCCTATCAGTCATCGGGAAGAAGTTTCATTTCCCTACCAGTCATCAGGGAGAAGTTTCATGTCCCTACCGGTCATTGAAGAGAAAACATGTGAGAGCTGGAGTCACCAGCCTCAACTTCTCCACAAGCTCTATGACTGCAGGACCGAGATCTCCACAACCAGTAATTAAGGGAGAATGTTACTAGATGTGTATTTAGAATACTGTGATGTAGTTAAGCTAGTTATTTGTGCTATTGTATAGTAAGATACTGATCTTAGTAGAAACAGTTTTCCCGTACTAAATGAACGCTGAGTTAAGAGATGTCACTTGTGGAGAGATTTCTAACCTTTTATGAAGTGTTAATACTATATTATGTTTACATTGTATAATATTCTAATGATGTGAAGGAGGCTAAAGAACGTGATATTTTAATATTTTCAATATATCACTTAAGGCGACGTATTTCTAACACATGAGGATAGAGACCATGTGTTACCGAGATTATGTTATTTTCTGTTTGATTTTCGATTGTGCTTCAAGCATGTGTTTCATTTAGCTGAATGTATCAAACATAAGCACTTTCTAGCTTAGGACAATACTAATGTATTAAATTGAGAGGTTTTTTCCACGAAATCTAAGGTAGTTGTTTATTTTGTTTCCCGATTTCAGGACATAGCCTGCAGAATGTAGCTAGCAGTAGACTGTACTGGGTGTTTGGTTTTATGCGGAGATTATACATTGTGATGAGGAGATAATGTTTTGTCTAGAGAAAGAGATCTCTGTGCTTTGTTTTAAATAGAAGATAACTATATTTCTGAGAAATGAATTTCCATGATGTGAGATGAGATAACTGTGTTTATAAATTTACTACGCATGGTTTTATTAGCTATCTTTAAAGAGTGATACAGATATATGGACAGAAGTCTCCTGTGTGACATTAGTTATACAGATTTATGGACAGTAGTCTCCTGTGTGACATTAGTGATACAGTTTTATGGACTGTAGTCTCCTGTGTGACATTAGTGATACAAATGTATGGACAGTAGTCCCCTGTGTGACATTAGTGACACAGTTTTAAGGACAGTAGACTCTTGTGTGACATTAGTGATACAGATTTATGGACAGTAGTCCCCTGTGTGACATTAGTGACACAGTTTTAAGGACAGTAGTCTCCTGTGTGACAATAATGATACAGATTTAAGGACAGTAGTCTCCTGTGTGACAATAATGATACAGATTTAATTACAGTAGTCTCCTGTGTGACAATAATGATACAGATTTAATTACAGTAGTCTCCTGTGTGACAATAATGATACAGATTTAAGGACAGTAGTCTCCTGTGTGACAATAAGAGTCTCTAGCTAAACTTGGTTAGGTCTGTATTAAAACAACAATAAACCCTACCCGCCATAAACCCCACCCCCCATATTTCATAAATTTGTTGTATCTATTATTTTTTTTTTTGTGAACTGAAGAGCGAGCACGTGGGGAGGGGGGGGGGGGAGATGAGTCAACTTGAGCTAAGACGCGACTATGATCAAAAGGTTACACACGTGAGTTCACCTGGTTAGAGTTAGGCAATGGACGCGACGAAAAATGGTCAATGGGTCAAAATACTCGGCTTCTAGAAAAAGTCACAAGTGGCTGGTCCTTGTCCTGCTATCCGTTCTGACCATCAAAACATACAGCCATATCTGCTTATTGGTATCACCACGGTAACGACAGCCTTCAATGCATTGTCTGCTCTCAGAAATCATCATCAGTAATTTTCTCTGTTTCAAAACTTACCCTCATTCCACTACAGAAGCGTGTGAAACCTATCACCGCGTATAGCAATCAAGGTGTATTCAGTATTCTTTATATTCTATCACCGAGTCTAGCATCCAAGGTGTATTCATGTATTCTTTATATTCTATCACTGCGTGTACCACTCAAGGTTTATTCAGGTATTCTTGATATTCTATCACAGCGTGTAGCACTCATGGTGTATTCAGGTATTCTTTATATTCTATCACAGCGTGTAGCACTCATGGTGTATTCAGGTATTCTTGATATTCTATCACAGCGTGTAGCACTCATGGTGTATTCAGGTATTCTTGATATTCTATCACAGCGTGTAGCACTCAAGGTGTATTCAGGTAGTCTTGATATTCTATCACAGCGTGTAGCAATCAAGGTGTATTCCTAATATCCATTAATTGTATGTAAGGGGACTTTTTTGTTTAATAAAAGAAATACCTGATTTTTTTTTGTTAAGGCCGAGTAATTCTTGAATTAAAGTGACATATGTATAAGAAACAATGTAAACATTAATATATGATATACTAATGTAAAGTAGCTTTGACAAAATTGTATGTGATAGTGGTATGGATTTGGTACTTGTAACTTACATGCGCGTAACAATAGATTGGATTTTTTCATTGTAATTTTCTTCCAATCATTATATGACACTATTACTTGTAGCTAACATGTAATAAAATAAAACTGTTGTATTATCAAAGGCAGTTGTGTGAAAACTGTATTTAACCAGACACGAACATGTTCCGGAGTGTAGAAAAGGGAGCACTTGTACAAAGAATATTTGTCCATGTTTTCTGTGTGCCACTAGTTTTCTTCCTTCAACTTCAAAGAAAATAAACCATGGAATTATTTCGTCTCTCAGATCCAGGACTCTATACACATGAACAATTACTACCAAACTTTGTGAGCTACACATGAACATTTACTACTAAACTCTGTGTACCACACATGAACATTTACTACTAAACTCTGTGTACCACACATGAACATTTACTACTAAACTCTGTGTACCACACATGAACATTTACTAATGAACTTTGTGTACTATACATGAACATTTACTACTAAACTCTGTGTACCACACATGAACATTTACTAATGAACTTTGTGTACTACACATGAACATTTACTACTAAACTTTGTGTGCTACACATGAACATTTACTACTAAACTTTGTGTGCTACAAATGAACATTTACTACTGAACTTTGTGTAATACACATGAACACTTACTAATGAACTTTGTGTACTACACATGAACATTTACTACTGAACTGTGTACTACACGTGAACATTTACTAGTGAACTTTGTGTACTACACATGAACATTTACTACTGAACTTTGTGTACTACACATGAACATTTACTACAGAACTTTGTGCACTACACATGAAAATTTATTACTGAAATGGTTACTTTACGCAGTGCGTCAGTTGTAAAAGTTAAAAACAAACACTAGATTACATACGGATAATTAACTCCACATTTATTCCTGGACGAAAATAAAATATAATAAAGCAGTAATGAAATAACACACTAAACTCACCAAATAACACCATTTGCTCTTGTACACATATAGTGGGAACCCACAAACATTTTAATTACTGTTCATGCCAATCGTTATAAAAACATATCCTAAAACTTTAAATAACGATATTAACCATCATTATCCACAATAATCTTAACATATAAAGATTATGGTCTAAAGCTAATTTGAAATATAAATATTTACTACTGAACTTTGTGTGCTACACATGAACATTTACTGCTGAACATTGTGTACTACACATGAACATTTACTCCTGAACTTTGTGTATTACACATGAACATTTACTACTGAACTTTGGGTGCTACACATGAACATTTACTACAGATTTTTGTTTACTACATGTGAACATTTACTACTGAACTTTGTGCGCCACACATTAACATTTACTACTGAACATTGTGTGCTACCCATGAACATTTATTACTGAATTTTGTGTGCTACACATGAATATTTACTACTGAAATGTCTGTGTTACAAATGAACATTTACTACTCAACTTTGTGTGATACACGTGAACATTTACTACTAAACTGTGTGTAATACACGTGAACATGTACTACTGAACTTTATTTACTACACATGAACATTTACTACTGAATTGTGTGTGCTACACATGAACATTTACCACTGAACTTTGTGTGCTACACATGAGCATTTACTACTGAAATGTGGGTATTACACATGGACATTTACTACTGAACTTTGTGTGCTACACGTGAACATTTACTACTGATCCTTGTGTATTACACATGAAAATTAACTACAGAATTTTGTGTACTACACGTGAACATTTATTATTGAACTTTTGTGCGACACAGGAACATTTACTACTGAAATTTGTTTAGTAAACGTAAACATTTAATACTGAACTTTGTGTGCTACACATGAACATTTACTAATGAACATTGTGTGCTACACATGAACATTTACTACTGAACTGTGTGTGCTACACAACATTTACTACTGAACTTTGTATACTACACGTGAACATTTACTACTGAATTTTGTGTGCTACACATGATCATTTACTACTGAACTTTTTATAGTACACATGAAAATTTACTACTGAACTTTGTGTGCTACACATGAACATTTACTACTGAACTATGTGTGCTACACATGAACATTTACTAACGATCTTTGTGTACTACACATGAACATTTACTACTGAACTTTGTGTGCTATACATGAACATTTACTACTGAACTTCGTGTGTTACACATGAACATTTACTACTGAACGTTGTGTGCTACACATGAACATTTACTACTGAACATTGTGTACTACACATGAATATTTACTCCTGAACTTGTGTATTACACATGAACATTTACTTCTGAACGGTGGGTGCTACACATTAACATTTACTAAAGACCATTGTTTACTGCACATGAACATTTACTCCTGAACTTTGTGTAATACACATGAACATTTACTACTGAACTTTGGGTACTACACATGAAAATTTACTACTGAACTTTGTGTACTACACGTGAACATTTACTATTGAACATTTGTGCGACACAAGAACATTTACTACTGAACTTTGTGAGCTACACATGATCATTTACTACTGAACTTTTTATACTACACATGGACATTAAATACTGAACTTTTTGTGCTACACATGAACATTAACTACTGAACATTGTGTACTACACATGAATATTTACTCCTGAAGTTGTGTACTACACATGAACATTTACTACTGAACTGTGGGTTCTACACATTAACATTAACTGCAGAACATTGTTTACTACACATGAATATTTACTCCTGAACTTTGTGTAATACACATGAACATTTACTACTGAACTTTGTGTGCTACACATGAACATTTACTACTGAACTTTGTGTGCTACACATGAACATTTACTACTGAACTTTGTTTACTAAACGTAAACATTTAATACTGAACTTTGTGTGCTACACATGAACATTTACTACTGAACTTTTTATACTACACATGAACATTTACTACTGAACCTTGTGTGGTAAACATGAACATTTACTACTGAACTTTGTGTGCTACACATGAACATTTACTACTGAACTTTGAGTGTTACACATGAACATTTACTACTGAACATTGTGAGCTGCACATGAACATTTACTCCTAAACTTTGTGTCCTACACAACATTTACTACTGAACTTTGTGTACTCTACATGAACATTTAGTACTGAAATTTGTGTGCTACACATGAACATTTACTACTGAAATTTTTATAATATACATGAACATTTACTACTGAACTTTATGTGCTGCACATGAACATTTACTACTGAACTGTGTGTTCTACACATGAATATTTACTACTGAACTTTGTGTGCTACACATGAACATTTACTGCTGAACATTGTGTACTACACATGAACATTTACTCCTGAACTTTGTGTATTACACATGAACATTTACTACTGAACTTTGGGTGCTACACATGAACATTTACTACAGATTTTTGTTTACTACATGTGAACATTTACTACTGAACTTTGTGCGCCACACATTAACATTTACTACTGAACATTGTGTGCTACCCATGAACATTTATTACTGAATTTTGTGTGCTACACATGAATATTTACTACTGAAATGTCTGTGTTACAAATGAACATTTACTACTCAACTTTGTGTGATACACGTGAACATTTACTACTAAACTGTGTGTAATACACGTGAACATGTACTACTGAACTTTATTTACTACACATGAACATTTACTACTGAATTGTGTGTGCTACACATGAACATTTACCACTGAACTTTGTGTGCTACACATGAGCATTTACTACTGAAATGTGGGTATTACACATGGACATTTACTACTGAACTTTGTGTGCTACACGTGAACATTTACTACTGATCCTTGTGTATTACACATGAAAATTAACTACAGAATTTTGTGTACTACACGTGAACATTTATTATTGAACTTTTGTGCGACACAGGAACATTTACTACTGAAATTTGTTTAGTAAACGTAAACATTTATACTGAACTTTGTGTGCTACACATGAACATTTACTTATGAACATTGTGTGCTACACATGAACAATTACTACTGCACTGTGTGTGCTACACAACATTTACTACTGAAATTGTATACTACACGTGAACATTTACTACTGAATTTTGTGTGCTACACATGATCATTTACTACTGAACTTTTTATAGTACACATGAAAATTTACTACTGAACTTTGTGTGCTACACATGAACATTTACTACTGAACTATGTGTGCTACACATGAACATTTACTAACGATCTTTGTGTACTACACATGAACATTTACTACTGAACTTTGTGTGCTATACATGAACATTTACTACTGAACTTCGTGTGTTACACATGAACATTTACTACTGAACGTTGTGTGCTACACATGAACATTTACTACTGAACATTGTGTACTACACATGAATATTTACTCCTGAACTTGTGTATTACACATGAACATTTACTACTGAACTTTGGGTACTACACATGAACATTTACTAAAGACCATTGTTTACTGCACATGAACATTTACTCCTGAACTTTGTGTAATACACATGAACATTTACTACTGAACTTTGGGTACTACACATGAAAATTTACTACTGAACTTTGTGTACTACACGTGAACATTTACTATTGAACATTTGTGCGACACAAGAACATTTACTACTGAACTTTGTGAGCTACACATGATCATTTACTACTGAACTTTTTATACTACACATGGACATTAAATACTGAACTTTGTGTGCTACACATGAACATTTACTACTGAACATTGTGTACTACACATGAATATTTACTCCTGAAGTTGTGTACTACACATGAACATTTACTACTGAACTTTGGGTTCTACACATTAACATTAACTGAAGAACATTGTTTACTACACATGAACATTTACTCCTGAACTTTGTGTAATACACATGAACATTTACTACTGAACTTTGGGTGCTACACATGAAAATTTACTACTGAACTTTGTGTGCTACATGGGAGCATTTACTATTGAACTTTGTGCGCTACACATGAACATTTACTGCTGAACATTGTGTGCTAACCATGATCATTTATTACTGAACTTTGTGTGCTACACATGAATATTTACTACTGAAATGTGTGTGTTACATATGAACATTTACTACTGAACTTTGTGTGCTACACGTGAACATTTACTACTGAACTGTGTATAATAAACGTGAACATTTACTACTGAACTCTGTGTACTACACTTGAGCATGTACCACTGAACTTTGTTTACTACACGTGAACATTTACTACTGTATTGTGTGTCCTACACATGAACATTTACTGCTGAACTTTGTGTGCTACACATGAATATTTACTACTGAACTTTGTGTTGTACACTTGAACATTAAATACTGAACTTTGTATACTAAACATGAACATTTACTACTGAACTTTGTGTACTACACATGAACATTTACTACTGAACTTTATTTACTAAACGTGAACATTTACTACTAAACTTTGTGTGCTACACATGAACAATTACTACTGAACTTTGTGTACTACACATGAACATTTACTACTGAACTTTGTGTGCTACACATGAACATTTACTACTAAACTTTGTGTGCTACAAATGAACATTTACTACTGAACTTTGTGTAATACACATGAACACTTACTAATGAACTTTGTGTACTACACATGAACATTTACTACTGAACTGTGTACTACACGTGGATATTTACTACTGTACTTTGTGTACTACACATGAACATTTACTACTGAACTTTGTGTACTACACATGAACATTTACTACAGAACTTTGTGCACTACACATGAAAATTTATTACTGAAATGGTTACTTTACGCAGTGCGTCAGTTGTAAAAGTTAAAAACAAACACTAGATTACATACGGAATAATTAACTCCACATTTATTCCTGGACGAAAATAAAATATAATAAAGCAGTAATGAAATAACACACTAAACTCACCAAATAACACCATTTGCTCTTGTACACATATAGTGGGAACCCACAAACATTTTAATTACTGTTCATGCCAATCGTTATAAAAACATATCCTAAAACTTTAAATAACGATATTTAACCATCATTATCCACAATAATCTTAACATATAAAGATTATGGTCTAAAGCTAATTTGAAATATAAATAGTATGGTCTACAACTATTTTGACATATAAAGATTATCGTTTACAGCTTTTGTTTACATATAAAGAATATGGCCTACAGCTATTTTGACACATAAAGATTATAGTCTACGGCTATTTTAACAAATGAAGATTATGATCTACAGATTATTTTACATATAAAGATTATAGTCTGTAGCTAGTTTAACATATAATGATTATCGTACTGTTATTTTAACATATAAAGATTACGGTCTACAACTATTTTGACATATACAGATTATGGTCATCAGCTATTTTGACATATAAAAATTATGGTCTACAGCTGTTTTGACATATAATGATTATGGTCCACAGATACTTGACATATAACATGCACAAACGAATTAGTGAACTCACAGGCAGGAAAACAAAATATACCACAGGATGCCTGAAATCAAAATAAGGTAAAATATTAATGGGAAAAGAAGACATTGTGGACAGGTGGACAAAGTACATCAGTGAGCTATATGGAGGAGAACGACCAGAATTAACACCAGATACTGAAAACTATGATGGACCACAAATAATTGAAGATAAAACCATAGATGCCATCAAACACATTAAGAAAGGAAAAGCGACTAGGACTGATAATATACAAATAGAAGAAATAGAGGCACTAGAGGAGATAGGAAAAATAATAATCATGTTACTGAATGACATTTACAACAGTGGTTATATGCCCAGTGACCTGATTAAATCCACGTTTATAGCACTACAAAATAAACCAGGTGCAAAGAAATGTGATGACCACCTGACTATCAGCCTCTCATGTCACATAACGAAGCTACTTCTGAGAATCATTTGAGAAGAACAAGAAAAAAAATAATAATGGAAATAACAGATGAACAGTTAGGATGTGTTGAAGGAAAGCGAACACACAATGCCATTTATGCTTTACGAACACTAACAGAAAGAGCTTTAGAAGTACAGAAAGAACTCTACTTATGCTTCATTGATTACACCAATGCATTGTACAAGGTGAAACGAAATGAAATTATTAACATGCTTCAAGACATCAATATAGACTGCAAAGACCTGAGGATTGTAAAACATCTATACTGACAGCAAGAAGCAACAATTAGAGTTGAAAACAGAACTGGAAAATATCAACCTATAAAACAAGGGGTGCGACAAGGATGTGTACTATATCCAGCCATTTTTTCTCTGTTCAGCGAGATTATTCTAAGAACAATCATCACAGAACCAGGCACAAAAATTGGGGGATACAATATTAACAACCTTCGGTATGCTGACGACACAGTACTGATAGCTGAGAACCAACAAGACCTGCAAAATCTCTTGGATAAAGTCGCCAAAGAAAGTGAACAGAAAGGCCTTACTTTGAACATCAAAAAGACAGAGACTATGATTATATCTAAGAAACAGAATCCACCAACATGCTTTATGAAATTAAATGGAACTATTCTAAAGCAGGTGTAGAAATTCAAATATCTTGGGGCAGTAATAACTTCAGATGGGAAATGCAGAACAGAAATTAGGAATAGAATAGGCCAAGCTAAGACTGCATTTCAGAGAGTGAGAAACATGTTAGCCAATACATCCTTATTAATGCATATTAGAAACGAGTCCTAAAATGCTATATTGAACCTATCTTGTTATATGGAAGTGAATCATGGACAATAGGCACGTCTGCACAAAAATCATTGGAAGCAGCAGAAATGTGGTTTATTAGAAGAATGTTGACATAAACAAATTGTGGTCATAAGCTATTCTGACATGTAATAATTATGGTATACAGCTATTTTGACATATAATGATTATGGTCCACATATATTTGACATATAACATGCACAAAAGAATTAGTGAACTCACAGGCAGGAAAACATAATATACCACAGGATGCCTGAAATCAAAATAAGGTAAAATGTGAAGCAGAAAAGAAGACATTGTGGACTGGTGGACAGAGTACATCTGTGAGCTATATGGAGGAGAAAGACCAGAATTAACACCAGATACTGAAAAATATGATGGACCACCAATACTTGAAGATGAAATCATAGATGCCATCAAACACATGAAGAAAGGAAAAACGACTGGGCCTGATAATATAATAATAGAAGAAATAGAGGCACTAGAGGAGACAGGAATAAAAATTATAACCAAGTTACTGAATGTCATTTACAATAGTGGTTATATTCCCAGTGACTTAAATCCATTTTTATAGCTCTAAGAGATAAACCAGGTGCAAAGGAATGTGACGACCACCGGACTATCAGCCTCTCATGTCACATAACGAAGCTACTTCTGAGAATAATTATGAGAAGAACAAGGAAAAAGATAAAAATGGAAATATCAGATGAACAGTTTCGATCTGTTGAAAGAAAGGGAACACGAAATGCCATTTATGCTTTACGAACACTAACAGAAAGAGCTTTAGAAGTACAGAAAAATCCCTACTTATGCTACACTGATTACACCACCGCATTCGACAAGGTGAAACAATGAAATTATTAAAATGCTTGAAGACATCAATATAGACGGCATAGACCTGAGGATTGTAAAACATCTATACTGACAGCAAGAAGCAACAATTAGAGTTGAAAACAGAACTGGAAAATATCAACCTATAAAACAAGGGGTGCGACAAGGATGTGTACTATCTCCAGACCTTTTTTCTCTGTTCAGCGAGAATATTCTAAGAACGATCATCACAGAACCAGGCACAAAAATTGGAGGATACAATATTAACAACCTTCGGTATGCTGACGACACAGTACTGATAGCTGAGAAACAAATAGACTTGCAAAATCTCCTGGATAAAGTCGACAAAGAATGTTAAGAGAAAAGCCTTACTTTGAACATAAAAAAACTATGAGACTATGGTTATATCTACCAGCATGCAGTATAAAATTAAACGGAACTATTCTAAAGCAGGTGCAGAAATTCAAATACCTTGGAGTAGTAATAATTTCAGATGGGAAATGCAGAACAGAAATTAGGAACACAATAATCCAAGCAAAGACTGCATTTCAGAGAATGAGAAACATATTAGCCAACATATCCTTATCAATGAATGTTAGAAAAAGAGTCCTAAAATGCTATATTGAACCTATCTTGCTATATGGAAGTGAATCATGGACAATAGTCAGGTCTGCACAAAAATCAATGGAAGCAGCAGAAATGTGGTTTATTAGAAAAATGTTGCGAATCCCCTGGACAGCAAAAATAACTAATGAATAATGTATGAGAAGAGCTGGAGAGACACAAAACCTTGTCAAAAAGATACGAGAGACACAATGTACTTTCATAGGACATGCAATGAGAAGAGGGGGCATTGAATATATTATAACAACAGGAAAAATAGAAGGAAGAAGATAGAGAGGAAGACCAAGAGAAATGATACTGAACAGTCTGACGGCATGGTGTGAGAGGAGATCACCAACTGAGCTGATGGCTTGCATGAAAGATCGTGCTTTTGAAGAAGCATAATAGCCAACGCCAGTCGGCACGGCACATGATGATGATGATGATGATGATGATGATGATGAATTCATACTTTGTCTCTTCTCTCTAATTCTTCGTCCTGTTTGTTTCTGTTTGATAAAATCTCACGCCGAAACGTTGCAAGAATTTTATAGTTAAATAATAAAGCTGTTCCTACTTTCTTCCTAGTTTATACATCTCAGCTGAACTGACCTCACAACTGACCTGATCAGTCTCAACTCAAGTGATGTGTGCTTGTAGAATAATGTTTAAAGTACTCAGAGTTACTTTTTGTCTATGCAAGAGTACAACAACAAAAATCTGCGAGATACGTTTGAGCATTTTTTAAAAAGTCGGACTGACTAATGATTAGGTAGAACTGGAGTATGATACAGACCCGATGAAACAGACAAATATAACAGGAAATGACTGAGAACATTAGTGACGAAGACAGTACATAAATGTTCTTTAAGTTACAAAAGGAGACACATGTGGGAGAAAACAATGTAGTTATGCCAGGAGATCATTGAAAGAAACATTATTAGCAAGACCTCTAAATGCCATTTTATGTCTATAGTTAAAATAAGTATTAAAACACATTTATTAAATAAAACAGGACAATAGTTTTAATCTGCTACTGGTAACTGGTAAGGTTAAAGTGTGTTAATGACTGCTATATAACTGGTAAGATATAAATGTGATAGTGACTGCTATAAAACTGGTAATGTATAAATGTGATAGTGACTGTTATAAAACTGGTAAGGTATAAATGTGATAGTGACTGCTATAAAACTGGTAATGTATAAATGTGATAGTGACTGCTATAAAACTGGTAATGTATAAATGTGATAGTGACTGTTATAAAACTGGTAAGGTATAACTGTGATAGTGACTGTTATAAAACTGGTAAGGTATAAATGTGACAGTGACTGCTATAAAACTGGTAAGGTATAAATGTGATAGTGACTGTTATAAAACTGGTAAGATATAACTGTGATAGTTACTGTTATAAAACTGGTAAGATATAACTGTGATAGTGACTGTTATAAAACTGGTAAGATATAAATGTGATAGTGACTGTTATAAAACTGGTAAGGTATAAATGTTATAGTGACTGTTATAAAACTGGTAAGGTATAAATGTGATAGTGACTGTTATAAAACTGGTAAGGTATAAATGTGATAGTGACTGTTATAAAACTGGTAAGGAATAAATGTGATAGTGACTGTTATAAAACTGGTAAGGTATAAATGTTATAGTGACTGTTATAAAACTGGTAAGGTATAAATGTGATAGTGACTGTTATAAAACTGGTAAGGTATAAATGTGATAGTGACTGTTATAAAACTGGTAAGGTATAAATGTGATAGTGACTGTTATAAAACTGGTAAGGTATAAATGTGATAGTGACTGTTATAAAACTGGTAAGGTATAAATGTGATAGTGACTGTTATAAAACTGGTAAGGTATAATGTGATAGTGACTGTTATAAAACTGGTAAGGTATAAATGTGATAGTGACTGTTATAAAACTGGTAAGGTATAAATGTGATAGTGACTGTTATAAAACTGGTAAGGTATAAATGTGATAGTGACTGTTATAAAACTGGTAAGGTATAAATGTGATAGTGACTGTTATAAAACTGGTAAGGTATAAATGTGATAGTGACTGTTATAAAACTGGTAAGGTATAAATGTGATAGTGACTGTTATAAAACTGGTACTACTGCAGTAGAGTTGGATGGAAGTATATTTTGCTGTTTTATGAAAACAGGTGAAGAGAAGAAGAAAGGAAAAAAACAATTAGCAAGATTGAGTTATGAAAAAAAGCACAGCAACATTCCCATATTTCGGCAAAATTCTTTTCCTTAAGAGCAATAGAAAACAGAAAACAAAAAGAAAAGAGAGCAGGGAAATATATTTATCTGCGGTCAGCTCTCTGAGGAAACCTGGCCGACTGTGACCGTGTTCAGAAGAGGAAATATGAGAAGCCAAGCTTAGAATACGGTCAATTAGAGAATAGAGCATCAAGAAAACTGAGAAGGTGAGAATATAAAACAGAACATAACTGATTAAAAAATATATACTAGAAAGTAAGAACAGGTTCAGACAACAAATCAGGAGAACAGGGGAACTATAATATTGACCTTTGTGATCTGAGAGACATAAAACATATTTCTTTCTTCGTGTACTGTGTACTTTACTTGGTTGTATTACTGAACACTAAACTCGTGTTCTGAACTGTGTCTATTACGTTTTGACATGAGCATTAGGCCCAGTGACACAACAGATGTTACATTGGTATACTCTGTGTAACAAGACAACCGAGATAACGATGACCTCAACTACACATTAATACACGACATGACCAGTTACATGTAATCAACTAACTCAACACCACAGTTAACAAGAATCCAATAACCACAAGATTTAGCAGACACAAATCCGTACATGTTTAATGATGAAATCCCAGTTTGTTTGATGTGTGTTTCAATGATGTGGAGTGTAAACTTGATGAGAATAATTACAAATGATCATAAAATAATATGTCCGGGCAACTAAGATCCCCATGGGATCAAATCTGACATTCAACCTTGACAAGACATGCCAACTTCAAAATTCCATATGACTTTCAATCTGACATTACTACCTAGTCCAAAACAGGGACAAATCAAACACACAATCTACATGACTACTACAACATTTGTCCTAAAAAGAAAAATCCATCAACTACAACAATTTATCCTAAAAAGGACAGTCCATCTAACTTACATACTGAACTAAAGAATCTCTACACCTTTCTAGAATTAAAACACCACAACCTATCACTACAACATTCTGACCCAAACTGTTCTCTCAAACTCGTTCATACATCCCGCCTATCAGAATCCACGTGACTCAGTTCTCTCTCGGAACACGAGATACTTTCTCCGTGCTTAGCATAAACAGATGAGTTGTCACAACAACACGGTTTCTCATAAAACAATCTGTCCAGAATAACATTCTGTAATATAAAGTCTGTTAGGGAAAGTGGACAAAGACATGAGAAATAAACAGAGACAGGGATATGGAGCCAGCTGTAGACGAGAAAAAGAAAAGAAAGTTATTCAAAGAAAGTTAAAGTGAGAATTTATACTCTTTGGATGTTAACATTCAGCCTGGAAGATAAGGGTCTGTCCTAGATATTTATTAACACGTTCAAGAGCAGACCCAGTGACCGAACGGTCCCTTTTTCCCTTGTGACCCATTTGACTACGATATGGAGAAACATGTTTGTGCGCCATGTTAGAGATGTCAGTGAAGTGTTGGCGAAACTGATACCCTAACCGTAAGCAGGTCTCTCCGATATAAGTCATATCACAAAACTTGCACTTTATCATTCATACATTCAGTCATTTTCATATCCCTTGCGGAACTTTCCCTCCCTAACAGCTTTCCTGTAGGCCTCTGTGGCCTGCTGCTGATGCATCCTTTTGTAGATTATAAACGATGTCTTGCAGCCATCTTCGCCTTGGTCTTCCTCTCTTTCTTGTTCCCATTATGTACCCTTCCAAGACTGTCTTCTATAAACTATCATGACGTTTAATTTGTCTAACATTTAAGTTTTCTCTGTTTAATCTTCTTTCTAGCCAAACTTCTTCAATATTAAGTTCTTGTAGTATGGATATATTTGTTCTTATGTGTTTCCATGATATTTGAATGACACTTCTGTGCATATGTATCAATATATATATTAGAAATTGAAGAAAAAACCGTGGTGAATATATATTGTGGATTTGGGAAATGTTACCCAGCTAGTTTAAAAATTAAAAAAAAGGGGGAGGGTTATTGCACCTGCAGCGACCGCAGCATCTGTTGACAGGAAATGTTGACTGTCTTGATTAGTAAGTCCTTTATGTTTTTGTTACGTCTGTTATGTCGCTAGAGGGAGTTTAACAAAGAGTTAAACTTGTGGCGGGTTCAAACTCTAGGAGAGCTGGTGACGTCACAAGATATTTTCCCCTCCAAGCTGTGGGAATCCTATGTCAGAACTAGGAACTGAGAAGTTTGTTTTTTTTTTGGGGGGGGGGGGGAGGGATGTACACGAATAAATTATAATGTTTTCCAGCATAAGCAGGATGGTTTGAATAGAGAAACTGATAGAACAGATGTTACATTGGTATACTCTGTGTAACAAGACAACCGAGATAACGATGACCTCAACTACACATTAATACACGACATGACCAGTTACATGTAATCAACTAACTCAACACCACAGTTAACAAGAATCCAATAACCACAAGATTTAGCAGACACAAATCCGTACATGTTTAATGATGAAATCCCAGTTTGTTTGATGTGTGTTTCAATGATGTGGAGTGTAAACTTGATGAGAATAATTACAAATGATCATAAAATAATATGTCCGGGCAACTAAGATCCCCATGGGATCAAATCTGACATTCAACCTTGACAAGACATGCCAACTTCAAAATTCCATATGACTTTCAATCTGACATTACTACCTAGTCCAAAACAGGGACAAATCAAACACACAATCTACATGACTACTACAACATTTGTCCTAAAAAGAAAAATCCATCAACTACAACAATTTATCCTAAAAAGGACAGTCCATCTAACTTACATACTGAACTAAAGAATCTCTACATCCCTTTCTAGAATTAAAACACCACAACCTATCACTACAACATTCTGACCCAAACTGTTCTCTCAAACTCGTTCATACATCCCGCCTATCAGAATCCACGTGACTCAGTTCTCTCTCGGAACACGAGATACTTTCTCCGTGCTTAGCATAAACAGATGAGTTGTCACAACAACACGGTTTCTCATAAAACAATCTGTCCAGAATAACATTCTGTAATATAAAGTCTGTTAGGGAAAGTGGACAAAGACATGAGAAATAAACAGAGACAGGGATATGGAGCCAGCTGTAGACGAGAAAAAGAAAAGAAAGTTATTCAAAGAAAGTTAAAGTGAGAATTTATACTCTTTGGATGTTAACATTCAGCCTGGAAGATAAGGGTCTGTCCTAGATATTTATTAACACGTTCAAGAGCAGACCCAGTGACCGAACGGTCCCTTTTTCCCTTGTGACCCATTTGACTACGATATGGAGAAACATGTTTGTGCGCCATGTTAGAGATGTCAGTGAAGTGTTGGCGAAACTGATACCCTAACCGTAAGCAGGTCTCTCCGATATAAGTCATATCACAAAACTTGCACTTTATCATTCATACATTCAGTCATTTTCATATCCCTTGCGGAACTTTCCCTCCCTAACAGCTTTCCTGTAGGCCTCTGTGGCCTGCTGCTGATGCATCCTTTTGTAGATTATAAACGATGTCTTGCAGCCATCTTCGCCTTGGTCTTCCTCTCTTTCTTGTTCCCATTATGTACCCTTCCAAGACTGTCTTCTATAAACTATCATGACGTTTAATTTGTCTAACATTTAAGTTTTCTCTGTTTAATCTTCTTTCTAGCCAAACTTCTTCAATATTAAGTTCTTGTAGTATGGATATATTTGTTCTTATGTGTTTCCATGATATTTGAATGACACTTCTGTGCATATGTATCAAATATATATATTAGAAATTGAAGAAAAAACCGTGGTGAATATATATTGTGGATTTGGGAAATGTTACCCAGCTAGTTTAAAAATTAAAAAAAAGGGGGGAGGGTTATTGCACCTGCAGCGACCGCAGCATCTGTTGACAGGAAAGATGTTGACTGTCTTGATTAGTAAGTCCTTTATGTTTTTGTTACGTCTGTTATGTCGCTAGAGGGAGTTTAACAAAGAGTTAAACTTGTGGCGGGTTCAAACTCTAGGAGAGCTGGTGACGTCACAAGATATTTTCCCCTCCAAGCTGTGGGAATCCTATGTCAGAACTAGGAACTGAGAAGTTTGTTTTTTTTTTGGGGGGGGGGGGGAGGGATGTACACGAATAAATTATAATGTTTTCCAGCATAAGCAGGATGGTTTGAATAGAGAAACTGATAGAACGTATGATTTGTTCACTTTTACTTGTATACAAAAGAACAGGTTGACAACGTTGACAGAGGGGAAACAAGGGTACATCAAAGGAAAGGAGCAGAGTATGTAGCAGTAATCTTCAAAATTAATGAGCATTTTAACGTGGGAGACGGATATAGCAAGAGATAACTGAATCTGGTACGTATCATCTACAAGGTTAACCATGATTTTAATGGCTGCTTCGTGGCCGATGTGTTCATGTCATTCTTCTCCTGCCCTGGCAGTTGTTTGTCTTACTGGAATCCAGGTTCTGTTAGCAGTTATTCTCTCGTTGCTTTTATCTTTCTCACCTCCAAAGTACTGGGGTTTTTTTCTGAGGTTAATGATACCTATTTTCCTTTTTTTAAAGTTTTACAAAATACAAGTTTTGTTGTTAAAATTCTTAAAAGACATTGCACTGAAACAAGTCGATGTGATAAAACAGTGGATTATACTGAACAGTCTTGAAAGTTTGTGGACGTGAGACTTGTTGGTGGTGATCTGAGACGTAACTTAAAAGTAATGACTTTAGACTTACCTGAGGGTGGTGATCTGAGACTTAACTTGAGACTTCCTTGATGTTAGTGATCTGCGACTTAACTTGAGACTTACTTGAAGATAGTTACTTTATACTGGAACGTAGTGACTTAATACTTAACATGAAACATGTCTTAAAATCTATGAATACAGTATTGAGTTAATGTATATTCCTTGTAAAACTGAATTTATTCTATTAGAGCGTTGTAGTTTGTTAAAAAAATATGGCTGTCACTTGAGGTAAGTTTACTACACATAGTTAGTTACTATACCGTGCTGAAATCAGAAAAAAAGGTTGAAGGTAAACGTTTTGTAATTACCCTATCTTCGTTATGTGTATCGTATACTTGACTAAACTGATGCTGAGTGTCTCACATAAACTGAAAGTTTAGATGTGATGAGTAGAATGTTGGTGGTTTATGTGTGGAGAGGTATTCACATTCTGCAGAAAAGGTTCATTCATTCTATTCTCGCCTGATTTTAGGGATCTCTTGTAGAATGTTTCTGTTCAGTCCGAACATGTAAATGTTTCCTAGCAGATATAACTGTTACTAAGTGTCGCACTATTCCTCTCTTACTGGTCTATTCCATCGTTGCTTGTAATATATGTAGTATAAGGAGTGTAAACGGGTTACACAATGTTATTTTCATTCAGTGAGAAATAACATAACGTAAAAATTGATTGTTAACATTTTAGTTGATGAAATTTTTGTTTTGAGAACCTGCATGTGAATCTGGGAAATGGGATTCTTTCTAGTACACATAAGAAAGTTCCCGGGGTTCACCCATCCTCTAAAAATGGATACCAAAGAAATCTCTCTCTCTCTCTCTCTCTCTCCCTCTCTCTCTCTATCTCTCTCTCTCTCTCTGAACCATAAGTGCCCAGGGCACATAAGGCTTCCACAAAGTTTTTCCACAAACGCCTAATCTTTGCCTTTTTTCCACTCTTGCCTAGGTGAGCCCTGTATTGCTCAACATCCTCTCTGTTGTTCTTCTCCATGTCTCTTTTGGTCTACCCTTACTTCTGTTCCCCTGCAGTGTCCATCTTAGTGCTATTTTTGGTAGTGAACTGTCAGTCATTCGGAGCACATGTCCCAATCTTCGACACCATCTTTCTTCACTGATTGCTGTCAGTGGCTTCATCTGCATTTCTGCCAACAAGATGTTATTTTTTATAGTGTTTCTGCACAATATTTTTTCTAATTCTTCGTAAACATTTAGTCTGGAAAGAATTCAACTTGTTTTCTATGGTTTTGGTGATTTTCCAGCATTCACTTCCATACAGTAGTAGACTTAGAACATTAAATATCCTGATTTTCATATTCGTGCTTATTTGTTTTTAGATTTCCATATAGTCTGCAGCATTGCAAAAGCCTGGTTTGCTCTAGTAAGTTTGCTGTTGATGTCCTATGTGTTGTCTCGATTTTCTACTACTCTACTGCCAAGGTATACACATTCGTTGACCTCCTCCACTAACGTGCTATCTACTCTGAGTATATTTCTGTTATTCACATTTTGCTTCATTAACTTTGTTTTTCCTACGTTGATCTTTAGTCCTATGTTGTTCGTATTCTTAGTTATCTTGTTTATTTTATCTTGCATTTCTTTGTGGCTGCTTGATAGTAGACAAATGTTTTCCGCAAAGCCACGGTCCTCCAGCACTGTGTCAAAGGGACCATTGTAATCCTCTGCGTTTGTCTGATGTTCCTTCTTCATTAACCAGTCTACTGCCAAGATAAATATTGTTGGAGACAGTACACATTCCTGCTTCATTCCTGTGTGTACCCTAACGCTGCTGGGGGTATGTTCTACGCAGATCAATGTGTACTGAAAACCCTCATATAAGGATTAAGTAACATTCACTATCTTATGGTTGAAGCCATGCCATCTTAGGATTTTCCACAGTGCATCTCTGTTGGCATTGTAAAAGGCTATAAAAAGTGTATATGTTATGCTACGCCACTCATGTGGCCATTCTAATATTTGTCTAAGTACACATATGTGGTCTATGCATGATCTTCTTTTCCTAAATCCTGCCTGCTCTGTCTGAAGTTTTCCCTCAAGTGCTGGTACAATTTTGTTGATGATTATTCTGCAAAATACTTTATTTGTGAGTGGCAGGAGGGTAATTTTCTTCAGTTCCCACAATATCTGAGGTCACCCTTCTTTGGTAGTTTTACTATAAGCCCAGTTTTCCACTCCTCTGGAGCTTTTTCTAGATCCCAAATTTGTTGTAGTATCCGGCAGAGTTGTTTTGGTGTTTCTGTTTTTTCTGCTTTCAACATCTCAGCAGTTACGTCATCTTCAGAGGAGAAGGGGGAAAGGGGAAGCGGAGAGATAATGATTGAAGAATATAAACAGCAGCAGTGAGAAAATGTGAAACTGTTGAATAGGACAGGACCGTATAAACACTAATATGTTGCCAGAGAAGAAAAGAGGGTGGCGATACGGAGGGGGGAGCTAGGAGAAAGAAAGTAGAATAAAAAAGGCGGGGGGTTGGGTAGAAAACTAAAGAAGTTACAGAAAGCTGAAGACATTGTTAATTCCAGCTGAGTGGAGACAGCCCGCCTGGAAAATAAGACGCTGTTCTAGGACCCTCCGAAGTCGTACATCATCAGAACAAATGCGGATCGCACTAATAGAAATGTCCTGTTTTCCCCTGTGGTTGCTAAGGCAAATATGCTTAGCCACTAGTGTCCAGGCCCTCTTAGAAATATCAGTAAGATGTTGGCGAAAACGATCTCCTAAGCGTAAACTGGTCTCCGCTATGTACTTTATACCACACAGTTTGCACATAATAGCATAGTAAACATTGCGTAAAGTGCACGTGAAACCCTCCTGAACTGATAAAGTGGAAATAGGGAAGGAAATCTGGCTAGCCTCGACAACAAACGGGCAGGTGTTATATCTAAGGTGTCAGCAACGTCTGGTACCATTAAAAAGTGTCATCTGTCTTAAGGCAACTACGAATTAAAAGGTCCCTAAAGTTCTTGTCCCGTCTGTAGGCCACCAATGGGGATTCCCTTAAAAGTACCACGTGTATTAAGTCAGACTAGAGGAGACCGAGATGGCGAAACAGTATGTTCTTAACTACCAAACTATGAGGGTGGTGCGTGAGTACCAGTTTAACTCTGTTCGAGCTACAGTGCGGTTTAGGAGTGAGGACTTTACCGAAATGCAAGGCTGATGCGGTTCCAAGACGACGAGAGAACATGTTCTGGATAGTCATGAATGTGTCCATACGATCAGTGGGCAGACTAGTGACAAGAGGTTAAAAGATTCTGTCAACTTTTACTTTAACCGTTAAAATATAACAAGGGAATTAACTCTTGTAATTCTGAAAGACTTGGGAAACAACTCAAACATATCATGTACAGAAACATGTGGCATAGCCTTGTAAGTAATGATTATTGGTGTTATTATTATTATTGATGAATATGATAATGAAAATATACTGTAAAGAAAATAGTAGCATCGAAGAGCGACAGAGAAAAATAGAGAGGAAAGGAAGAGAACGGTATAGAACTTCCATGATACTAGAAGAAGACGCAGACAAAAATAGACAGTGGAAACGGTGAATAGAAAAAGACGAGACACAGTGACGCTGACATGTAGGAAAGACAAAGGAGAGACGCCAGAAAGCAGGATGGTCCAGTGATAACGAAGCAGTGACTGGACGTTGACACGAGTAAACAAAATAGAAAAGATGAATAGAAAAGGCAGACACAATGAAAAGCGAGGACACAATAAAACATCCGACATGAAATAACAAGATAATGACTTAGGTAAATAGCAATTGTATAGACGGAGTTGACACTTGACACCTGTTAGGTGACGCGATTGCACACGGTTTTTAAATAAAGAAGTGACCAACTCGGCCAGCTGACCAATTAAATATTTAGAGGCGTGGCCTATTGGACAATTGACTTACGACATACAAGTAACGGGGCAGTTTGAATGACGGACAATCAGAACGCTCACGGGAACCAGTGAACATCTGAAGGGTGGAGCCAACATACTTATTGGTTAGTCCATCAAACTAGACTTGAAGATAAAAAGGAGACAGGAGACAAGAAAAGGAACGAAGTACAGGAGGGAACGAGGAAGAAACAAAGACAGAGGAGGGGTCCCGAAGACGGAAGAACAAGGACAGTCAAGTGAACTGAGCCCGGTCCAGACAAAAGAAGAAGAGAAGGACAGACACACCAGAGAAGACACGAGATAGAAAGAAGACGTAGGTAACGACAGTTGAAATAGAAGGACATTTAGAGCAATATATACCCAGGAAAAGCAGTCTTGCAGAAGTTGAGGTCCCACCTAAATACTTCATAGTTGCTGGTACGACATTAAATATTGAAATCAGGGAGATTCCCTTACCATCACTGCTAGATGGTACAAATGACTGGGATGTGATAGCGGACCTTCCAGAAAGAAGAGAATTCCCGACTGCCATCAAGAACACAGGAATGCGACCGGACATTGTAGTGTACTCCACAGAAAAACAGGAATTAATAATGATCGAGCTTACGGTCACATAAGAAACTAGAATAGATGAACAGCATTTATTCAAATTGGAGAAGTACAATGATCTGGTCAAGCAACTGAGGCAGGGGGCAGGAATCAGGGCAAAAGTGATAGCTGTAGAAGTGGGAGCAAGAGGATTCATAGCAACATCAGCATATGACCTATGTAAGCAACTGGGCATAAAGGGACAAGCAAGAGCAAGGGCATTGAGAAGCCTTTCAGAAACAGCAGAAAAGGCCTCATGCTGGCTGTGGAGTATGCGAAACAAGCATTGGGAACATAAGTAATTTCATTTACCACAACCAATACCAGTCCTCCATAGCCAAATCGCTAAAGACACACTTCAGAAAGTGCAGTGGCAACTGGAAGATCATGGGTTCGATCCCGGAACCGGGGAAAAAAAAGCAACAACTCACAAGACCTCTGGGAGTCATGACCCAGAGGGGCCCACCCCCCTTAGAGTGTCAGGAGAAACACTTGTCTGAGGGGGGAGGTACTTCCTCTGATGATCTGAAGGAGTTGTGTTGTTGTTCCGCTCTCTACGGTAGAGAGTTTCCTGCATATAGGACAGATTGAAGATGTGTTTCAGGTGATTCAAGGGATTATGAAAAAATGATACGTTTTGAACTTCGAACACAGTGACTTAGTCGTGTAACTGAATGACCCAGTGTTGCAGATCGAATATAGCACAGAGTATAGAATTCTCCTCTTATTAAATGTGTAGAATATTGTGAAATAGGAGAACACTGAGAAATGTTGCATGTAGAGTATGATAGTTTGATACTGGCTCATATGGATTTGCTAAAGAACTGATTAAGGAACGAGGTATAAATTTATATTAACAGATATGTGCACTAATACAACAAATATGGAGAGAATAAAAAACTCCCTAGTGAATGGAGAGAATCATTACTGATCTCAGTACTAAAAGAAGCGATAAGAGCAAGTGTGAAAACTACAGAGGAATATCATTATTACAAACTACAAAATACTATCTATTATACTTTTAAATAGATTAAAACCATACAGCGAGAACATACTGGGAGACTATCAAGCAGGTTTTAGGAAGAACAGATCAAACATAGACCAAATATTTTATCTACGTCAAAGAGCAGAAAAGAACTGGGAATCTGGAAAAGAAGTACATCATATCTTCATTGACTTAAGAACGCTTATGACAGACAGGATCAGCTTATGGAAACAAATTAATCAATCTGACCAGAATATGTATGGAGGATGCACATAATATTGTAATATGTAAAGTCAGGAAGTGTGATATAATATCTCCATTACCTTTCAACATAGTACTAGAAAAGGTAATCAGAAAAGTGAGAGAAGAAAGCAGAACAGAAGAACAAGTTAAAATACTAGGTTATGCTGATGACATCGACCTGGTGGAGAAAAATATACAAGACGTCATCAATACCTGCATACACCTGAGAGATGTAGCACTAAAAGTGGGCTTGACCATTAACCAAGATAAGACAGAGTATATGAAGATATCACGAGACCAAAGGCAGAATGATCCAGATTATATAAATGTTAGAGATACGATTATTAGGAAGGCAGAAAGATGCGAATATCTAGGAACAACGTTCAACAGAAGCAACATAGTAAGCGAGGAAATTAAAAGCAAAGTATATATGGGGAATATCATATACGTCGCCTTGCACCATCTGTTAAAATCCAAAATCCTGTACCAACACACCAAAATAACAATCTATTACGTTATAATAATACCAGCCGTCATGTATGGATCAGAAACGTGGAGAACAGCGAAGAAAGATGAACAATTGCAGATCTTTGAGGACAAGATCCTAAGAGGAATCTCTGGGCCCATAAAGGATACAAACAATGGAGAATGGAGAGCTAGAAAGAACACTGAACTGAGCAGGTTATTTAAATCCAAACGAATTATAAATGTCTTGAAACTGAACAGACTACGTTGGCTGGGGCATGTAGAAAGAATGGGAGAGAACAGACAAAAAAAAAGTATGTATGCACAAGAGATGAGGGAAACACGACGAGGGGGGCAGACCAAAACAGAAATTGAAATATAACAAAGAGGATATAAAAGAAACCAATTTCAACTTGAGAGAGAAGATTAGGAATAGAGAGGAATGGATGCGAACTTTATCTGCAGCAATGAGCCTTAATGTCTCGAAAAGCTGAAGAAGAAGAATACATTAATAATAAGAATATCACAATAAAGTATGTGAGTGCAGCCACGCAATAATTACGAACAACGGGACACGAGAATACAGAAAAGTCTGAATTGAACATACAGAGCAGTCTGACATGCACATACAGAACAGTGTGACATGAACATATTGAACAGTTTGAAAAGAACATACAGAGCAGTCAGAATTGAACATACAGAATAGCGTGACACGAATATACAGAACAGTGTGACATTAACATACAGAACAGTGTGACATAAACATACAGAACAATGTGACATGAACTTACAGAACAATGTGACATGAAAATATATTTCTCATGTCAATGAAACACGAACTCTACTCACATGGTTTTCCCACACAAGCATCCTGCACATACAAACCTTATACTCAGCTCACCAAATCCCAAGACCTATCACCAGATACCAAGACCTACCACCAAATCCCAAGACCTATCCCCAATTCTCAAGAACTACCTCCATATTTCAAGACCTACCTCAAAACTAAAAACCTACCTTCAAATCCCAAGCAGCCATTTTGTTCTCTCAAGCTCTCATATATGACTAGTTATGGCGTTCATGTTTGTTTTAGATTTTTCGTTCAATTTTCTTATACGTTTTTGTCTACATGAAGTTTTATTTTTACCTGTGTAAAGTAACAATAGTGATGCTTATATCTATCTAGCAGGAACTTGTGAAGTTGAAGTCAGTTGTGAAGGAGAGGCAGATCTTCACAAACATTTAAACTCTTGTGAGAAGAATCCAGGACATCAGAACTTTGTACCTGTAGATCCGTTTTCTATAGAACATCTTCCCTCAGATTACAAGAACAATGAGTTATTGGATCTTATTCGTGTAATGTCAGACCTGACTGTGAGAGTGTCAGTCAAGTATGTCAGTGACAGGAGACCTAAGACTTGGCCTGGCAGTAACGACCCTTACCCGTTCTGTGATGATAGTCACAGGTCAGCGACGAGAACAGGGACCCTGAGAACAGGGACGGACCGGGTGGGTGCATGAACTTAATCAGTTCTTCAGGCACTCTTGTTGTTCTAGATGTAAAGGTTCATCATCGTCACACATTAAACATTGTGAGATTTGCATACGAACAGCAGCCCACGTTGTGTATGATGAACAAGAAGGACAACACACCACTTGCCATCGTTTCTTTGATAAGGGTGGTACACCTGCTCACTGTCCTGGTGTTGTTGCACTGACAGGAATATCTTCTACACAATCAGACACAAAAGAAGACTGGTGTCAGATACGATATGTGACTTGTGACCTTGGTCTGATTGACACACTTGAGAAAAAGCTTGAACTCTATGAATCTTTAAAACTTAAAACAGATCGGTGGTTACATGACAGGTTAACTGAGAGATCACGTACAACTTCATATTCTGTATTTTGTCGTGAAAAATTGTTGTGTGTTATAGTATCCCATCCTCATGGATGTAGCAAACAGGTCAGTGTTGGTTACTGTAAAAGTAGAACTCCGTCTAATATAAACTACTATTATACTTCTACGAAGCTGACGTACACAACACCGACTTGTCCAGGATCTAGTGGAGCTCACATCTTGTTGCCAGGAAACATGAGCGATGATTACTTTCATGTTCACAGTGGAAATTGTAACGGGAACAACGAGCTAAATCACAGTTCTGAAGGATTAGATTTCTATTATCTCTTGGATCAACTAGCTAAACCACAGTTCTGAACGATTAGATTATCTCTGGGAACAACGAGCTAAACCACAGTTCTGAAGGATTAGATTTTATTATCTCTGGGAACAACGAGCTAAACCACAGTTCTGAAGGATTAGATTTCTATTATCTCTGGGAACAACGAGCTAAACCACAGTTCTGAAGGATTAGATTTTATTATCTCTGGGAACAACGAGCTAAACCACAGTTCTGAACGATTAGATTTCTATTATCTCTGGGAACAACGAGCTAAACCACAGTTCTGAAGGATTAGATTTCTATTATCTCTATATTTATCGGGCACTGAAATCTACAACATTGAATTCTGCATGTCGTCTTTGTTTAGGTAAGTTTAATTTTCTTTCTCTCCAT
Source organism: Achatina immaculata (assembly GCA_009760885.1). Classification (NCBI taxonomy): domain Eukaryota; kingdom Metazoa; phylum Mollusca; class Gastropoda; order Stylommatophora; family Achatinidae; genus Lissachatina; species Lissachatina immaculata. The sequence continues at coordinate 54,787,021 of CM019693.1, forward strand.
ATAGAAGTGTTTCTTGTGTATGTTAATTATCTGGTGTTTACACAGACTTAAGTCCCCTGATTCTGTATCTTCTTATTTCTTTTCTTACTTTTTTCTGCTCATGTTCCCTTTATCTGTTGTAGACACAGTCTGTTCCTTATGTTCCCTAGACATCATCTTTCCTACATAAAATTTATTTGACATTTATCCTTCCTAGACACATTTGATCTGTACTTTCCCTTAACAAAGTGCATATTTATGTCACCTTGACAATATTTATTCTATTTTACATGTGAAGTATTTTCTTTATCTTTCTTACTTTTTCTTATGTTCCTAATCTATATATATTTTACACAGGACATTTGCTTAGTCTGTTTGCCCCTATCTCATTGTATTAAATTGATTTTATATTCTTCTTCTCCATCAATTATTTTATTTCGATGATTTTATTGTTTGATTCTTCTGTATTTTTTGTTCTTCACATAACACAAATATCTTCACAATAAAAAACGTGATTTTGAATAAAACTAATTGAATGAAAATAATTAATGCAAAATCTTTCCCAAATTAAATACAATTATCACAAAAAAGATGTGTTTGCGTATCTCACAGTTATGCAACATTTCTTTGTAGGTGACCACGTGGAGGCACCAACACTTCTACAACAACTACCTATGAGCACTGAGAGACAAGGTTTGTTCTTGTTGCTAGCTTTATGAGACTGAATATAGCCATAGTTTTCTGTTTCTAACCAGATTTGGGCTTAGCTGAAATGACAGATATGCGAGACTGGACTTTGTTTCATGTTCTATATTTCTTTCATTCACTGACCTTCAGACTACAGATTTATATTCTTCGTCTTCAGAGGCTGTTTCCCCCAACCACTTCTGAGCCGAGTACCTGTTTCCCCCAACCACTTCTGAGCCGAGTACCTGTTTCTACGGGTAAGTTTGTCATAGAGAACCAGTAGCGGGATTTCGAAGCCAAACTCTCCACATGATAATATGAATCACAATACACTACTTATCTCTCAGCATTTAACATATAGAATATAAAAGTGGTTGTTAATGTTGTAGCAACTGGTCTGTTGAATATATAGAAAGTTAAAGTGACTATTAATGTTGTAGTTATGGTATGTGTAAAGTAACAACAGTAATTGTTATATCTATCTACCAGGAACTTGTGAAGTTGAAGTCAGTTGTGAAGGAGAGGCAGATCTTCACAAATATTTAAACTCTTGTGAGAAGAATCCAGGACATCAGAACTTTGTACCTGTAGACCAGTTTTCTATAGACCATCTTCCCTCAGATTACAGGAACAATGACTTATTGGATCTTATTCGTGTAATGTCAGACCTGACTGTGAGAGTGTCAGTCAAGTATGTCAGTGACAGGAGACCTAAGACTTGGCCTGGCAGTAACGACCCTTATCCATTCTGTAATGATAGTCACGGGCCAGTAATGAGAACAGGGACCGGGTGGGTGCATGAAGTTAATCAGTTCTTCAGGCACTCTCGTTGTTCTAAATGTAAAGATTCGTCATCGTCAAGCATTAAACATTGTGAGATTTGTATACGAACAGCAGCCCACGTTGTGTATGATGAACAAGAGGCACAACATACAACTTGTCATCTTTTCTTTGATAAGGGTGGCACACCTGATCTCTGTCCTGGTGTTGTTGTATTGACAGGAATATCTTCTACACAGTCAGAAACAAAAGAAGACTGGTGTCAGATACGATATGTGACTTATGACCTTGGTCTGATTGACACACTTGAGAAAAAGCTTGAACTCTATGAATCTTTAAAACTTAAAACAGATCGGTGGTTACATGACAGGTTAAATGAGAGATCACGTACAACTTCATATTCTGTATTTTGTCGTGAAAAACTGTTGTGTGTTATAGTATCCCATCCTCATGGATGTAGCAAACAGGTCAGTGTTGGTTACTGTAAAAGTAGAACTCCGTCTAATATAAACTACTATTATACTTCTACGAAGCTGACGTACACAACACCGACTTGTCCAGGATCTAGTGGAGCTCACATCTTGTTGCCAGGAAACATGAGCGATGATTACTTTCATGTTCACAGTGGAAATTGTAACGGGAACAACGAGCTAAACCACAGTTCTGAAGGATTAGATTTCTATTATCTCTGGGAACAACGAGCTAAACCACAGTTCTGAAGGATTAGATTTCTATTATCTCTATATTTATCGGGCACTGAAATCTACAACATTGAATTCTGCATGTCGTCTTTGTTTAGGTAAGTTTAATTTTCTTTATCTCCCTATAGAAGTGTTTCTTGTCTATGTTAATTATCTGGTGTTTACACAGACTTAAGTCCCCTGATTCTGTATCTTCTTATTTCTTTTCTTACTTTTTTCTGCTCATGTTCCCTTTATCTATTGTAGACACAGTCTGTTCCTTATGTTCCCTAGACATCATCTTTCCTACATAAAATTTATTTGACATTTATCCTTCCTAGACACATTTGATCTGTACTTTCCCTTAACAAAGTGCATATTTATGTCACCTTGACAATATTTATTCTATTTTACATGTGACGTATTTTCTTCATCTTTCTTACTTTTTCTTATGTTCCTACATCTATATATATTTTACACAGGACATTTGCTTAGTCTGTTTGCCCCTATCTCATTGTATTAAATTGATTTTATATTCTTCTTCTCCATCAATTATTTTATTTCGATGATTTTATTGTTTGATTCTTCTGTATTTTTTTTCTTCACACAACTAATAAAAAACGTGATTTTGAATAAAACTAATTGAATGAAAATAATTAATGCAAAATCTTTCCCAAATTAAATACAATTATCACAAAAAAGATGTGTTTGCGTATCTCACAGTTATGCAACATTTCTTTGTAGGTGACCACGTGGAGGCACCAACACTTCTACAACAACTACCTATGAGCACTGAGAGACAAGGTTTGTTCTTGTTGCTAGCTTTATGAGACTGAATATAGCCATAGTTTTCTGTTTCTAACCAGATTTGGGCTTAGCTGAAATGACAGATATGCGAGACTGGACTTTGTTTCATGTTCTATATTTCTTTCATTCACTGACCTTCAGACTACAGATTTATATTCTTCGTCTTCAGAGGCTGTTTCCCCCAACCACTTCTGAGCCGAGTACCTGTTTCTACGGGTAAGTTTGTCATAGAGAACCAGTAGCGGGATTTCGAAGCCAAACTCTCCACATGATAATATGAATCACAATACACTACTTATCTCTCAGCATTTAACATATAGAATATAAAAGTGGTTGTTAATGTTGTAGCAACTGGTCTGTTGAATATATAGAAAGTTAAAGTGACTATTAATGTTGTAGTTATGGTATGTGTAACATGTGAAATGCAAATATTATTGTTAATATTGTAATCACTGTCACATATTATAAATAGAATGTGGTGCTGGTAATGTTATTTCCGGTCATTATTTTCAATATTGTTGTCACATAATCATTATATTACGCCATTTCATTTTTGAAAAAAAAATTTTCCGGCATATTTTATCTGTTGCACCCGACCAAGTTAATTAATGTTCAAACCACAAATATGACCTACATTCACAGGTTGATATTACTGGGGACATTAATTTGTTGTTTATTGCCTATTTAGCATCAAGTTCAGTAAACAATAGATAAAGGATATAAAACGTAGAAAATGAGATTAATATTGATATATTTCATTAACTCACAGATTATACTCTTAAAATAAGAATATGATTTCTTGTGATAAAGTCCAGTTATTGGCTGATAGTGTTGATAGATATAGTTAATTAGTATGAATAATTCTAGTATTTTTTTAAAATTTACATCACGTGACTTGTTTTAGCTACTCTCAGCTAATAGTGGAGGTTAGAATCTTTTAGAAGAGACAGACTGAAAGCTCATGCTCACTCTATTATACAGTTCTTTAGCATAGTATCCATGTTACTAGCAAGTCTTAATTCTACGTTCATGATGGACACATTTTACTGGTTCAGTTGGTTCAAGTATCACTGCTGCTCTTACAGAAATAAAATACACTCTCAGGGTTACCAACACTGAAAAGCAACTCATAGCCTCATACTTCACCATCTGTGACAACATTTTCAATTAAATTATATTAGAAATATGGGAAAATTTTGTTAGTTACGTTAATGTGAACATTATTATTATTATTTTAGTCCACAAATGAATTCAAAGAATGTCTTTGTTATGATGATTAATTTTGGAAATCGTTCAGTGGAATTATTATTATTAGTAGTAGCAGCAGCAGCAGTAGTAGTAGTAGTAGTAGTAGTAGTAGTAGTAGTAGTAGTAGTAGTAGTAGTAGCAATAGCAGTAGTAGTAGTAGTATAAGCAGTATTATTATTAGTAGTAGTATTAGTAGCAGCAGCAGCAGTAGTAGTAGTATAGTAGTAGTAGTAGTAGTAGTAGTAGCAGTAGTAGTAGTAGTAGTAATAGTAGTAGTAGTAGTAGTAGTAGTAGCAATAGCAGTAGTAGTAGTAGTAGTATAGCAGTAGTAGTATTAGTAGTAGTAGTAGTAGTAGCAGCAGCAGAAGTAGTAGTAGTAGTAGCAGTAGTAGTAGTAGTAGTAGCAGTAGTAGCAACAGCAGAAGTAGTAGTAGTATTAGTAGTTAGTAGTAGTAGTAGTAATTGTAGTAGTAGTAGTTGTAACAGTAATAGTAATGACTGAATGATAACAATTATTATTACACCAATTATTGATATCTTAGGTGGTGTGACAGTACAGATGCATGATTCGGATAATGGTCACACAGTGGAAGAACATGTTACTAAAACTATAAAACATTTGAGCACTAAGATTTTACAAACTTGAAGGATTATAATAAAAGATGTTTGAAAAATATATTATTGAACTGATTTTGAAAGTATTTACTAAATCAAATCAGTGGACATTTAAATAGTTTTATTTAAGGTAAAAGCAGAATTCTGCATACTGTTTACGACCATAATTTAAATATCACAAACATAGAACCAACATCTAAACAGTTGTCTTTACCCACGAGTTAGAATTATTCTTACTCTCATCTCACCTTTGTAATACACTATCACATCATTAGAACTTAGACTTGACATCCCTTCCTATAAAATCATACTTTTTTCATTGTCTCTTTCTTTTAGATGATGTGCTTTCATGAGAAATCTTCTCTCCTGACATGTACGAGTAATCATTTACTTAACAGTTAACCTGCTGGTGTAGGTTTGTTCTTTGCTCTACCTGTCTGTTCCTTAATATACCTTGTATGGCTGCCATTCACAGGCTGATACTACGCAGGGTAGGCCTGAGGCGGGAGGGGAGATGCAGGGCAGAAGACTGGCAGATTGAGTTTTGATCACATATGTCTTGAGTATCCAACTGTCCTCTGCAGAGGACACCCTGCCCCTCCACCCCCCCCCCCACATTAGTCAGTACCAGAGCACTGGTAGATAGGAACAATATGGGAATGACTGAGTCTTGTCTGTTTGTCGTGCAAATCCATTATGTCCACTGAAGAAAGAAAAATACACGTTATATATCACTTATAAATGTGTGCACAAGAGTTAAGTAAACAAAATCAACAATAGATTACTTTTAAATATAAAAAAGTGCGATACTACAAGGAATAAAAGTATATTTTTAAATATTCTGATGTAAGTTCACTAAAGGGAATGAAGAAGAGATGTTGATTTATCGTCATAAAAAATGTTGAAACTCAGCCTCATCATCGAAAATTAAAATATTCTCGTTCTTTTGGAAAAGAAGATTAAAATATTCTCGTTCTTGTTGAAAATAAGAATGTTGGCGATCTTATAAGTGGACTGTTGGAGATTTTATAAGTAGACTGTTGGAGGTTTTATAAGTAGACTGTTGGAGGTTTTATAAGTAGACTGTTGGAGATTTTATAAGAGCTAATTGTGACCACTATGAAAGTGAAGTATTAAGAATGACTGGTGATGCTTGGTGGTGGCGTCTTGAAACTGAAATGCAATGAAATGTGTAACTTTCACATCTTTCCCTTTATACAATACTTTTTCTGTAATAAGCTACTGAGTTTTGTAACACTGAGATTGTGTTTGCACTTCCATCGAAACTAGGATCGATAATTCACAAAATGCAGTTGGGTCCTTTATATTAAAAAATCCTTCCTTCATTTCTTTAGTAGACATCGCCCTAGTCCTTTGTATTCTGACGGCACTGATATAAGTACCGTTATGTTTAAACAGTAATATTTCATAAATACAAACACCTTTTCTGGTGTTACTCAAAAGAATATGTATAATAGCCTTATGTCAACAATTAGTAAAGGGCCATCACTCTGAAACGTCTATTTTCATTGTGCAGAGTTTACTTTCTTCTTTCCAGTCAGAGATTTTTTAGAGAACTGTGAGTTCTTTCCTCTTTGTACCTGTGAGTTTCACTTAAAAACATTTAAATGATTATAACATTAATTATTTTCTTTATATGCCCATTTGTCATCAAATTCTACCTTATAACATAAAAAATAATGAAAATGTTATTTTTTTTCTTCTTCTTCCTCTTGAGCTTTCCGAGCCGTTAAGACCCACTGCTTGCAGATAAAGTTCGTCTCCGTTCCTCTCTATTCATAATCTTTACTCTCCACTTGATAACACCAGTTTCTTTTATATCCTCTTATTATGTTGTTTTTCCATCTATGCCGTACTCTACCCCTTGATCTTGTTTCCCTCATCTCTTGTGCATAATAATTTTCGTTTGTCTGTTCTCTTCCATTCTTTCTACATGTCCCAGCCAGCGTAGTCTATTCAGTTACAAGACATTTATAATTCGTTGGGATTTAAATAAGCTGTTCATTTCAATGTTCTTTTTAGCTCTCCATTCTCCACTGTTTGTATCCACTATGGGCCCAAGGATTCCTCTTATTATCTTGTTCTCAAAGATCTGCAATTGTTGTTCATCTTTCTTTATTGTACTCCATGTTTCTGATCCATGCATGACGGCTGGTCATACTATAGTTTTGTAGATTGTTATTTTGGTGTTTTGTGATAGGATTTCGGATTTTAACAGTTGTTGCAAGGCGAAATATATATTATTCTCTATCTGTACTCTGCTTTTAATGTCCTGGTTCACTATGTTGTACTTTTGAAGATTGTGTCTAGATGTCTGTATGTTTCTGCTTTCCGAATGATTGTGTCTAGATGTCTGTATGTTTCTGCTTTCCTAATGATTGTGCCTAGATGTCTGTATGTTTCTGCTTTCCTAATGATTGTGCTAAGATGTCTGTATGTTTCTGCTTTCCTAATGATCATATTTCCAACATCTATATTTATAATAAAAAGTTATAGGTAAATTAATTCAGACTGAGCCGTATCTTCAGTATCAGTCTCTTCTTCAAGAAGCAACCTTCCTTGTGCTTCCAGTTTAAGAAAATCATCATCTGTTAGGAGTTGATCATAGGAGCCGTGTAGTTCTGTAGCTCCTTCAAGATAAACATCCAATGAAGCTACCAAGCCATGTCCACTACCTCCTCGCTGATGCTAACCACTCAAGTCTCAAAGCCTTCAAAATCTTCCGTATTGATTGAATCAACGTCTTTCTTATCCCTTTCAATGTAGATTCCTTCACTTCCTACCATGCAACTCTTATTGTTTTAATGCAGTCCAAAATAATGAAGTCTTTTCAAAATGATTTTAATTTATTTTGCTTTGAACCCTCCGAAACATTATACTTAATACAGCTATAGACCTTTCAAAAGTTCTCCTTAGATAATGTGAATGCTGCAATCACAGCTTGTTCTATGAGCTTCATCAATTAACTTGTGTTTCCAAGAAGAAAGACAACTTTCATTTCTTTGTAGGCATCTCTGAGGTGAAGCAATGTAAACTAATAGTAGAATCTTTATGGGGCATATTCACCTTCCTTGACTCTAACCTTTGGAACCTGGACATCTGTTACCCTATACAAGGAGATCACATGCCAAAACATAATATTAGAAATGGGAAGTACATAGGAAACCATACAACCCAAGCCAACAGAGATACAAGCTTTTGAACGTCATTTATATTAGACTTGAAGGCATGTTTTTAAATGAAAAATGTAAGGGCCCTAGGATTCTAAAACTGACAAATTATTATAGGCTTTGCCTGCAGCTGTCAGTTACAGTATCCCCTAGCAAGGGTATCAATCTATCTTTGACATCTTTGAATCAATCCCGGTATTATCCTTTCCTCTTTAGCTCTATAAGTCGTATATAGTATATATCTATATATTTTCTCAGTATAGACCTGTTCTGTCTACACCGAAATTCTGATTCTTTCAGATTTCAGATTTCATCGCATTCAGGACACTCCCACACATACTCCGCCGCATACTCCACAGAACACTCCCACACATACTCCCCCGCATACTCCAACATCCACTGATGAGTCTATCGACCAATAGTTCCTGTCAAATGTTGGTTCCTTTCTCCTTCTTAGTTCAGAGTTTCTTCCAGCACCCTTGCTCTGTCCCAGCTTCATCAGTCTTTGTACATGCACAGTGTCCATCTATTTCCTCTCTTCATTCTCCACCAGCCTGTCTAATATAGCTTTAACAATCCCCACCTTATATACAGCCTCAGTCTGCCTTGTATCTCAGCCTTCCCAGCCAGTCTATCAGACAACACATTTCCATGCACACCCGCTTGCCCTGGACAGAAGATCCACGTTAATCCCCTCACATGTGAGTTCCCCAACAAATTTTTCCATTCTCTACAAAGAAACTTCTTATCAGTCTTCGTTAACACGCCCTGTGAGTCCTTGACAACAACACCATGAGACACTTCCTAATCTACAGGCAACCCAGTTGCCGCCAGTACCGCCTAATTCTCCACAGCCATGCTGGATATAGTCACTGCAAAGGCACCCGATCATTTGCCACAACTCCTTCATTGCAATAGGCGACAAAGCCCCGTCCACTTTCGCTTCTTTAGTTATTTGTTTATAATACCACATATGTATATAATACCACATCTGTTTATAATACCACATCTGTTTATAATACCACATCTGAAGACTCACGCTGTCTCTAGTTTAGCTCTTGTACCTGAAGTTCAGTTGCACCGTGTACCCAATCCCGATATTCCGACCGAGCTGTACAATAATCTCTGTTAGCTGAGGCTGGTACAACAATCTCTGTTAACTGAGGCTGGTACAACAATCTCTGTTAGCTGAGGCTGGTACAACAATCTCTGTTAACTGAGGCTGGTACAACAATCTCTGTTAGCTGAGGCTGGTACAACAATCTCTGTTAGCTGAGACTGGTACAACAATCTCTGTTAGCTGAGGCTGGTACAACAATCTCTGTTAACTGAGGCTGGTACAGCAATTTGTCAAACCAGTCTGTGCAAGCCTCAAATGTTTCTTACCGTGTTGTCTCTCTTCTTTCAACATTCTTTTTACTAAACAGACTTAGGACCTTCCCTTGGATTAGTGCTGTGTTTAGAATGACTACTGTGGTTGATCATGGCCTAATTATGTATATGCCAAGTTTGGTCAACTCTGATTTAGACAGGGTTAATAGACCAACATCATAGTCCTTTATTAACATCATTAGCTCTAGCATTTACAAGAATAGGGTTCACTGTGTGAAATTTGTGGCAAACTAACCTAACAGCACCAATCCCTTTCTGGCTTTTTCTGTTACATTATCAACATGGTGGACAGACAACAAGAATCGGCCAAATATGATCCCCAAGTACCTCATAAACTGTGTTCTCTCAATAACTTGTCCCTGGCACTTTACAGCTAGAACATTGGACCCCACAATTCTGTTGTGTGGAGAGCACCACCAGATGTTGGCTTTTTTTCCAGGTTTATCACAACATTATTATCATCACACCAATCTGTTATCAGATCAAACCGTAACTTGTACCTTCATAGCCAGCTCTTCTCGACTCATTAAGTGCACATAAATCAGTATATCATCTGCTTATATCATGGCTGGCCCTGGACTATTCCAGTGTAGTTTCGCAATGTCTGCTCAATATATATATATATACACACACAGGTATATTGAAGAGCAAGGCAACAGTGGAATCTCCCAGCGGTAGCCCTGTAGCAATAGTTTTGTACTCTGAGATACATGGTATCTACCTCAGGGCAAATGTTCTTTTTAGTAGCATGGCGGCTTTCATTGGACAAGCAATATGTCTGCACCACATTCCAGCATCAGCGTCAGCAGCCTCGTGTAATCCACTCTGTTATATGCATCTTCAAGATCACAAGCCACAACCACAGTTTCTTGTTTTCGCTGAGACCCCTCATATACATCATAAGCTAGTATTGATGCGATAAGTGGTTGTATCTCTACATGGGCGATATCTTCCTGATGTATCCGGTAGCAGCCAACTAATCTCTAGAAAAGAGGATAGTCGCTAGGCTATTATCTTCTCAAGCACTTTGCCTTATACATTTTTGTAGCGTTATGATGTGATATCCGTTCAGTTTGGTGTTTACTTTACCAGTCTGGGCAAGGATACAAAGTAGCTATACAACCCCTCGTCTGGTATTTCACTATTCAGCAGGTTCAGCTTGTATTTCTTTGTCAGTTTGTATCACCTCATTTTCAGCTCATTTTAGATGTCAAAACCTAACTCCATCAGGACCAGGTGCCCCAATTTGGGAAGACTTTATTGCCTGACCTACCTCCTCCTCCTCTTCTGTTGCTTTATACATCCACTTTTCTTCTATACTTTTTCCAGGCCCTCTCTTTCTGCTTGGGTTCAGTCCCAGCTGTGGGATTGTTTCCTGGTACACATCAGAAAGGCCCCGGGGTTCACCCAGCCTCTAAAAATAGGTACCAGAGAAATCTGGGAAGGTAAAGCGGCCAGGCGTGATACTGACCACATCAGACTTTCATGTGCCGAAGGTCGTGGAAAATACGGGCCTAACACCGTACTCTCCGATATGCCTTAATGGCGGGGAAACAGGAAATTTAGCTTACCTCTTTCTGCAGCTTCGGCATCTGAGCTAACTGCTTTTTCGTTCACTTCTCCGTGCACTTCTCTATCACTTCTCCGTGCACTTCTCCGTCATTTCTCCACCACTTCTCCACCACGTCTCCGTCACTTCTCCATCACTTCTCCATCACGTCTCCGTGCACTTCTCCGTCATTTCTCCATCACTTCTCCACCACGTCTCCGTCACTTCTCTATCACTTCTCTGTCACTTCTCCATCACTTCTCCGTGCACTTCTCCATCACTTCTCCGTGCACTTCTCCGTGCACTTCTCATCACTTCTCCATCACTTCTCCGTCACTTCTCCGTGCACTTCTCCGTGCACTTCTCCATCACTTCTCCATCACTTCTCCATGCACTTCTTCATCACTTCTCCATCACTTCTCCATCACTTCTCCATGCACTTCTTCATCACTTCTCCATGCACTTCTCCATGCACTTCTCCGTCACTTCTCCGTCACTTCTTTGTGCACTTCTCCGTCACTTCTTTGTGCACTTCTCCGTCACTTCTCTGTGCACTTTTCACTTCTCCGTGCACTGCTATGTTATGTAAATCTGATCTTCTCCTAAATCTGTCAAACCAGTCTGTGCAAGCCACAAATGTTTCTTACCGTGTTGTCTCCCTTCTTTCAGCATTCTTTGTACTAAACAGACTTAGGGCCTTGGCTTGGACTAGTGCTGTGTTTAGAAGGACTATTGTGGCTGATTCCGTCTTGAATTTACACATTAAAAAAATTTGTTTCATAAATCAAAATATTCCTCATTCTAATTATTTTAGTTTTCAGTGTCGTGGTATTTTTAATTTCCTCTAACACTTTGAATTTATTCTTAACAAGTGTACCCCGACTGAGGCATATTTTACTTTAAGGCCTATATCAGCCACAGACATGGATTTCTCACTAAATTTTATTATTTCTACCTATCTTTTCTAGCAAATTATAAAACTTCTGAGTTATTTTACCCTAACCACTATATTTATGGGTCATTATGATTGCTGTATTCACAAATGTAAGTATGAACACACACACACACACTGTATTTAAGAGCATGAATATAATGACTCGCTTTGCACAATTTCTAAGAGGTTCTTTCAGAGCGACTTCTAAATCTCACTGACTGAAAACTATAAAGTTGTCATTAATAAAATATGTTTGCTTAACATACAAGGATCAAATGATGACGTTTGTGAAAACAGACTATTTGCGACATCACTGGACAACACACTCACATCAGGTTTCCATGGTGACCATTTTCCAAATATGATTGGCTTCCATGAAACACGTGTTTCGTAGTCAGCAGCGAAATACGACAAAATAGCGAACTATGCAACGAGTGAATAGGGGATATTTACAACTGAAAAGCCGGTAAACATTAGTGACGAAAAATGAGAGACGAAACAACGGGGTCTTGTGTTTGTACGTTTTAAAATACACAGAAAAATGGAAAAAAATAACTGTAAGGAAAAACATAAACGACGAGAGACATGTGCAGACACACACATATAGATATACACACATACGGAGAGAGAGAGAGAGAGAGAGAGAGAGAAACAAACTCAATCTTGACATCAAAGTAAATCTGTTAGACATACACATCTCCAGGTTTTGCCAGACTTTGATTATCTATTTTTTTCTTCTGTAACAGGAAGATAAGAAATGTTATTTGATGATTTATTCAGTAACAAGTTGATAGGAAATACTATCTGAGCCTAACTCTGGTAATTGACAGGTTTTTCTTGTTATCCCTTTCTTCTCTATGACACTTTATTTGTTTTATACTTCAACACAAATAGTTTCATCTTTCTTTAATCACAAATAGTTTCATCTTTCTTTAATCACAAATAGTTTCATCTTTCCTTAAACACAAATGGTTTCATCTCTCCTTAATCACAAATAGTTTCATCTTTCCTTAATCACAAACAGTTTCATCTTTCTTTAATCACAAATAGTTTCATCTTTCCTTAAACACAAATGGTTTCATCTCTCCTTAATCACAAATAGTTTCATCTTTCTTTAATCACAAATAGTTTCATCTTTCTTTAATCACAAATAGTTTCATCTTTCCTTACGCACAATTAGTTTCATCTTCACGACGGAATTATTACTCTTTTTTTAATGACACATTTCTCTCAACTTTAAAACTTGACACCGAATTTTTCAAAAGAAGATTTTTATTTTCTTTTTAAATTTGATCTTCATTGTTATTCATTTCTCTCTCTTAAAAGTGCCTCGGCAATTTCTGTTATAGTTTTGTCACTGTCTGGACAAGGCAGTAATATTTTATATTATTACAGTCTTAGAAATATGCATATACTTTTATTTTATAGTAACTCAACAAGTGAATTAAATATCCTTGCAGTTTACATGCTGCAGGTAAATTAAATCGTATATAATATAAAGTTTTCAAATATTGCGTGACACACACACTCACACACACATACACACTTTCTGTGCCATTGGTTTCTCTCATGTTATTTATATTATGATTACCTTCTCTCGGGTTAATTATATTATGACTACCTTCTCTCAGGTTTATTATGATTACTTTCTCTCAGTTTAAGTATAGTATGACTACTTTCTCTCAGGTTAATTATTTTATGACTACCTTCTCTCAGGTTAATTATATTATGACTACTTTCTCTCAGGTTAATTATATTATGATTACCTTCTCTCAGGTTAATTATATTATGACTACCTTCTCTCAGGTTAATTATATTATGACTACCTTCTCTCGGGTTAATTATATTATGACTACCTTCTCTCAGGTTAATTATATTATGACTACTTTCTCTCAGTTTAATTATATTATGACTACTTTCTCTCAGGTTAATTATATTATGACTACCTTCTTCTCAGGTTAATTATATTATGACTACCTTCTCTCAGGTTAATTATATTATGACTACTTTCTCTCAGGTTACTTACGTTATGACTACTTTCTCTCAGGTTAATTATATTATGACTACTTTCTCTCAGGTTATTTATATTATGACAACTTTCTCTCGGGTTATTTATATTATGTCTACTTTCTCTCATGTTATTTATATTATGACTACTTTCATTCTTGTGAAATTATGAGTGCCATTCGTGACGTTCTCACTGTGTAGTACGAAGAAATCAGGTCACATTCTTAGACTCCATTACTAAGATTAAAGTTCACAAACTTGCCCTCATATTTGGACTCTTTTCTCCTATTGCTGCTACTCGTATGTAAATGAAATAATAAAGGCCTGATAGAAATAATATAACTGTCAAAGTGCAGTTATATATGTCCATAATGTCACACTTAGTTTACCTCAGGAGGCAGCGTCGCTGTAGTCAGGACATTCCCATATCTGCTCCACCACCGATTCCAATAACCAACGTAAGGTGTGTGTTATGACTGGCCCTGACGCGCGTTGATTGTGGGTTTTTCGCTTCCGTTCACAGGTGGAACTTTTTTTTTCTCTCATATTGCCTTACTGTCAGTTCCTTCATTCAGCAGATATGGCGATTGTTCTCCCATATTTGTTCTCTATTCTTGTAAGATTTGTTCATAATAGTCTTCGAGATGTCAGATGTGTCCTGTTTCAGTACATTTTACTTCGGAAGTTTTCCAGACAGCCTGGGGCCCACTCATTATCCTTGAACTTCTGAATGCCCAGGACAATAGATCCATGTGAGGCTTGCCACCTCAGTGTTTACGACAAAGTTGACCCACTTTCTGCAAATCATACCTTTGTCGATCTTACGGAGCATGCTATGTGAATCTGCCACTGTGGCAGCACGGTTCATTTGTTGTTCAACCAGCAAAGCCATTGCGACCGTGACTGCTCTAAGTTACTTTACCTAGTGTTTGGAGTTTCTGCTCCTCTCATATTTCTAGACTTAATGCGCTCTTGATGATATTCACTTAAAGACTGCTCTAAGTTACTTTACCTAGTGTTTGGAATTTCTGCTCCTCTCATATTTCTAGACTTAATGCGCTCTTGATGATATTCACTTAAAGACTGCTCTAAGTTACTTTACCTAGTGTTTGGAATTTCTGCTCCTCTCATATTTCTAGACTTAATGCGCTCTTGATGATATTCACTTAAAGACTGCTCTAAGTTACTTTACCTAGTGTTTGGAATTTCTGCTCCTCTCATATTTCTAGACTTAATGCGCTCTTGATGATATTCACTTAAAGACTGCTCTAAGTTACTTTACCTAGTGTTTGGAATTTCTGCTCCTCTCATATTTCTAGACTTAATGCGCTCTTGATGATATTCACTTAAAGACTGCTCTAAGTTACTTTACCTAGTGTTTGGAATTTCTGCTCCTCTCATATTTCTAGACTTAATGCGCTCTTGATGATATTCACTTAAAGAATGCTCTGAAATATAAAATACCTGTACATGATGCACACTTTACATAGCAGCATGCACACATTATGTACATATACGTGAAATCATGATGTAAAATACGCCGTTTCTATACATGTTAGAAATGACTTCACATTTAGAGATAAACTGGTGTAAAAATGATGAAGACACACAAAAATAGTGAGATACAATTACAATAGTATTTCTGTTATATGATCCAGCAGTTCTCAACCTATTGTGAGCGGAACTCTAAACTTCCACTACCACGTGCCTCGGACCCAGTCGGTCAGTAATTTGCATGTCCCTTGCTGAGCTTTGCCTCCCTAACAGCTCCCCTGTAAGCCTCTCGGGTGTAACCAAGATGCCCTGCTGCTGATGCATCCATTTACACATTATCAACGATGTCTTGCAGCCATCTTCGTCTTGGTCTTCCTCTCTTTCTTTTTCTCATTATGTATCCTTCCAAGATGGTCTTCTCTAAAGTATCATGATGTTTAATGTGTCCAAAATATTTAAGTTTTCTTTGTTTA
This sequence comes from Achatina immaculata, assembly GCA_009760885.1. Taxonomy (NCBI): domain Eukaryota; kingdom Metazoa; phylum Mollusca; class Gastropoda; order Stylommatophora; family Achatinidae; genus Lissachatina; species Lissachatina immaculata. Next base: position 54,802,857 of record CM019693.1, read on the forward strand.
ATCTTCTTTACTAGCCAGGCTTCTTCAATATTATGTTCTTGTAGTATGGATATATTTGTTCTTTTTTGTGTCCGTGACATTTGAAGAACTCTTCTGTAGCATTTACATTCAAAGGCATTTATGTGTTTCTCAGCTGTTTTGTTAAGTGTCCAGGTCTCACAGGCATATGTTGCGATGGGAAAGATGCATGCCCTTAAAAATCTTATTTTTATAGTTCTGTCAGTTCTTCTTCACAGCTTCTTTAGTTGTTTTAATTTTTCACGAGCGATTTTTGTCCTCCTTTTAATTTCCCACATTGTATCTCCATTATTAGCTAGTATAAAGATTAATAGACAAAGAAATTTAAATATAAATAAAATGATCTAATATGCATATGAATAAGCGCCATACCTTTAATAGAACATAACTTTGCAAATATACACAAATATTATGATTAGTGTCACTTTGTAAATAATCCAACATTTTGTAAGATATAGAATGCTGAGGGCAGTCAGAAAAATGGTTATAAAATGTGAGTAGAAAAGAGTTTGCGCATAAAAGTACATACGAAAGAAAAAAAAACTGTTGTATAATTATGTTTCATATAAATAATTTATTTTGAAATAAATCACGCTGCAATTTTAAGACGTTAGACTCATACTAAGCGAAATGGCACATTCATTTCTCCAAGATACATAGGAAACTGAGTTCTATCCCAGTGCTGCACACAATTCGAATCGTACTGAGTACAGCTTTTTAATGAACAGTAGGAATTCTTTTTTTTTTAATTTTAGGTTTGAAAGCATACAATAATTGAATTTATGTTTTATTTAAGCACAATATTTTTCTACTTTAAATTTTTGACAGTATATTCTCATGTCCCCATGAATTCTATTTTCACTTTCCACCTGATGTTGGAACTAGTGGTTTACGCTTTTGTTATAAAACTGTTTTAATTTGCTAGGAATATATTTATATTTAATTTGCCAGCATTTATACTGATACGTTCTCTCTGATAAACCCAGCGCGTCACAGGTGGCGGATGGTGAAAGTCCTCCAGATATGGAGGATCCCTGTGAATAAGGAGTTATCCAAATAAGCAGGCGCGGACCAACTGGCGGTAGACTCAGAGAGCGAGGTGGGGTAGTAGGTGGCTCTACTACTCCTATAAAGTGCCTCAGGTGCTCAGTGAAGGGAATACCAGGCGGGTCAGAGGCGCCTTAAAACCTCTCGCTCCCGCTGCCTTGCGGGTAGGACAGGGAGTCCAAAGGCTAGCGGAGAGTCCGTACACAAACCGACAGAAGGCAACGGGAAACCACTGTTGTAATTCCCAAGAATAGTTATGCTTAAACAGATACTGGACAGTCTGACGGGATGGTGTGAGAGGAGATCACCAACTGAGCTGATGGCCTGCATGAAGGATCGGATACTCTGGAGAAGCATAATAGCCAACGCCAGTCGGCACGGAACATGATGATGATGATCTCTCTGATAATACTGTTTTCTGATATCTTTATCAGTCTACCAGTGCCATGGGACGTCGAGGTCAGTTATGGAGGAGAGACAGAACTTCATCAACGTTGCGACACCTGTGAGAAGAATCCAGGGCACTGGGAATTAATACCTGTAGATCTGTTTAATATGGACCATCTGCCCTCTCAGTTTGAAAACCCCATGTGGATAGATTTGATTCGAACTTTATCAGACCTGAACGTGCGAGTGTCAGTCAAATCTGTCAGTGAGAAGAGACCTGATGACCTAAAGTTTCTTAAAACTTTTTCTGGTAGTGAACAACCTGACTCCTGTTACAGAGATAGTACGAGGAACATGATGCTGACAGGGACTGGATGTGTGGCTAAGGTGATCAAATATGAAAACAGCGACGAGTACAGAACCTGCTCGTGTAAGGAATGTCAAATGTCACAGACACCAAAAACAGATTTTGCTCAAATTTACATTCTCACAGCGATCCAGGTTGTCTATGACAATTTTGAGGCAGAGCACAGCACGTGCGATTTTTTCTTTGATAGAGGTCATACACCTGATACATGTCCTGGTGCTATCACTCTCAGTGGAGTGTCAGTTGAAGACTGCAAGAAAAGAAACTTACAATACTTGATATGTGTAACTCATGACCTGGGTCTGGCTGATAGACTGACTGAGGTGATAAATAAATATAAAAGTCTCCCCAAGATTATAATGGACAAAATAAAAAGTTCAGGTACTGGCTCTTATTTTCCCAGTGAATTAGCATCTTTTATCGTATTGTCTCACCCTCGTGGCTGCAGGAAGAAGGTCAGTGTACTAGACCAAAATCTAGACGGAGAGACATATATAACATCAACTTGTTCAGGATCCGCTGGATCTCACATTTTATTACTGGCAAGCGACTGTGTGACCTGCTATGTCCACATCGGAAAATGTGAATTATACAGATACCGTGTTCACGGAGAATGGTTGGCACGTTTACCTAAGCGTTATTATCCTCGTTACTCTTAGCTAAACTTTAGTAAGGATTTATTATCCTTGTTACTTTTAGCTAAGCTTTAGTAAGGATTTATTATCCTTGTTACTTTTAGCTAAGATTTTGTAAGGATTTATTATCCTTGTTACTTTTAGCTAAGATTTTGTAAGGATTTATTATCCTTGTTACTTTTAGCTAAGTTTTGGTAAAGATTTATTTTCCTCGTTACTTTTAGCTAAGTTTTAGTAAAGATTTATTTTCTGTGTTACTTTTAGGTAAGCTTTAGTAAAGAGTTATTATCCTTGGTACTTTTAACTAAGCTTTAGTAAGGATTTATTATCCTTGTTAATTTTAGCTAAGCTTTAGTAATGATTTATTATCCTTGGTACTTTTAGCTAAATTTTAGTAACTATTTATTATCCTTGATACTTTTAGTGGGAATTTTACTGTAAATGTAAAAATTGTTAATGCACGTTCTCTGTTAGAATATTATCTGCCGTTTATGTTTCCTTTATGTTATTTTATCTTTTCAATGAATCTTATCCTCTTACCTTCCTCGTTTTCTTATCTTCCCTTGTGTCTTTCTCTTCCAGCATGGACTGAAACATCCTATCTGTTTTTTCTTATTTCTGTCCGTCTTTATTGTTGTAATTCTTCTCTCTCTCTCTCTTCCCCCCCCCCCAACTTGTTTTTCTACTTTGAATACTATTAGAGAACATTTTACGTATAGTAATTGCTGTGATATTTTATGAAACTAAATTTTCTACACAGAATTAACTGATAGTCTTTATATATATATATATATATATGAATGAACGTGGGTGTGCGTTTTTATCTGTGGTTTTGTGTGTATGTGTGTAAGTTAGAGGGAACGCCTGGAGCAATTTCAACCAAACTTGGCACACATATGACTTACAGTCTGGACAACGCACCTTGTGGATCACTCCTATGATACCCCTATGACTCCTAGAGGTCGGTGTAACATGTAAAAATAGTCAAAAAATGAACGATTTAATGTCGAATCCATAGTTTTCGGGGTTTCTGAGATGAATAGTAACACTCCTGATTCTGTTTAACTCCAAGCGCAGCCCCCATCGGCATGGGATCTTAGGAGTGGGGGTGGACTGGGTGTTGACATGTAAAAATAATCGATAACGACCGATATTACTATCGAATCCGTAATTTTCGGTGTCGCTGAGATAAATAGTACCAGTCCCGATGCCGTTTAATTCCAGGTTCATCCTCCATCGGCATGGGGGGCCTGGGGGTTGGGTCTGATGGGGACGAAATGTAAAAATAATTTAAAGAAAGACCGATATTATTGTCGAATCCATAGTATTCGTGGCCGATGAGATGAATAGTGACACTCCCAATGAGGTGTAAGCGCAAGTTCAGCCGCCATGTGGGGCCTAGGACTGGGAGTGGGATGGGGATGTAAGAAATATTTGATGTAGATTTTTTCTTCTTGAATGTTTTACTTTAATACTTTGCCCCCAACTTTAACCTTTGTTAAAATGGACCATTTTGTCCCAGGGCTCTTACAAGTTATCATATATGGATATGGCAATGTAACAACCAACTCTGTGGCCAGATGAAAGTCTCTATCTTCCCCTTTTTATATACATCCCAACCCTTTATTATTCTTATGTTTGGGGGCACGGCTAATCTTTAGCCTACAGCGTGGGTGGCACCCCTACTTCCACGCTGCTTCCTTCACTTATTTCCCATCCCAGGATCTTATACTTCATGGGCGGTCCTCTTGCCTGGGTCCACTACCCTGATGATCATATGTATAGCAGTGAATATGGTCTTATCTCAGATATAATCCTGTCATTCATCTCTAACAGACAAAGTCATAACTCCAACAGCAGGCATATAAAATCCGACACATAAACTATTTATTAAAGAACTACATGTGCCAACTCATATCTCATGCCAAAAGCATGTTATACATTATATGAACTATAAGTCAAAAGGCACCTCATTTAATCATCACTATTTAGTTGCCCGTCATGGCCAGCCACAACGAATGCTTAACATTTTATATAAGAATCAAGTTATATCAGGTTACATGACAACTCAGTGATTCAGATGATATCGATTGACATATGCGTGTATATACATATATATATATATATATATATATATAACTCCAACAGTATAAATCATATATCCTTCCCTTAATACCTTCATATGAGTCTGGTAGCTATTTACTGAAATACATACCACTGGCGACTGACACCGAAGATCACGTGACTTTTTTGGACAGTTACAATAACCGACATTTATTTACTCACAAACCAGGCTGGCATCAGGCTGCAATCTGAGATTAAATAGTTTACGAATATACATATACTCACGACCTCTTCATAAATCGAAACACACATTATTTGTTTCACTATACATCAAGGACACCTCTTCATATATGCACTGCCACCCAAGCCATGTGCCATGATAAGACTGACTTGGTGAAGTTCTCTGCGCGTCTCTATCCCCGATTTCTAGTACTCATGATCATCTCATTAGCATACTTAATTGTAAGGTGGGACTTTGTGAGCGACTATGTGTTTCGGTTTTCCTGGCTAGGCCCTGCCACGCTAACCGCAACCTCTCGCTTACAAAGTGATGAAAAATAAAATGTCCAGATTGATCAAGATTAATTGATTGGTAACAGTCCTGATAGCAATTAAGCTCACGTTTAGTCGAATAGAAAAAAACAGAACTCTATATCACAGTCTAGACTCTGTAGAACCTTCTAGAAGATTGTCGAACTGAATACACCTCTGTAGAATCTTTTAGAAGGCTGTGGAAATGAATAGAATTTTGTAGAACTGTCTAGAAGGTTGTGGACATGAACAGCAATTTGTTGATTAGGATAAATAAATACCCGGGCAAGGCCGGATATTCAGTTAGTGTGTGTGTATATATCTATGTATGTTAGAGCATCACGGTGGAAAGCCTGGAGCAATTACAACCAAACTTGTACAGATGAATATGCGACAGTTGCTACACAGAGACTCCAAAGAGCAGCAGATATCTTGACATCATGGACAAACAAATGGTGTGTAAGCATCAACACAGAGAAATCAAGTACCACTCTGTTCACCCTCTCATCTAAACAGAAAGCAGGTAAGATCTTTGTAAATGAAATACCCTTAAGGATGGACAACCAACCCACTTACTTAGGAGTGACTCTTGACTCAAAACTGACGTGGAAGCAACACATCAACAGTGCAGAAGCAAAAGCCAGAAGAAAACTAGCCATATTAAGAAAATTGAGTGGAACCACATGGGGAGCTAGTGAAAGAATCCTCAAGAATGTATATCAGCAAAGTATTCTACCACATTTAGAATATGGGAGAGATTCAATAACTTGACATTAGGACGGCTTAAAAGAAGCAGCTTCATTCATCAGGCCAAGCGTATGCGTAAGCTGATACCTGACCTTCCAACTGTAGTCGCTCCATTATCATCTGTACCAGAGCATACACCATGGAAAGAAGCAGATTATACACAAATAACTAATCAGACTGAAGTGAAAGGTGTGCAGAATGGTGAGATGCAGAGCAGTCGTGTAAGATCAACAGCCACACTTAGTGTTCTAGATGATAAATATCCATGTGACACCTGGATACGTGCGTATACAGATGGATCTGCACATAATGCCATAAAGAATGGAGGGGCAGGAGCATATATTGAATATCCAAACAACACCATTGACAAGATTTCCATACCCACTGGTAAATACTGCAACAACTTTTATGCAGAAGTTAGGGCAATTATTGCTGCAGTTGAAAAACTATCAGACTCCAGAGTTGATACATGTCCTGTAGTAATTCTCACAGATGCAAGATCAGTACTGGAAGCTCTTCAGAGCAACAAACTACCAGACCTTAAGGATGCCTTGTCAAAAATTGGTTTACAACATGGAGTCACTTTGCAATGGATTCCCTCCCACTGTGGGATACCAGGCAATGAGAAAGCTGACCATCTGGCTAAAGAGGGCACTGAAATGGAGCAACCAGACATACCAATCACCTATAATCAGAAGAAAAGCATGATAAAAACCTACAGGAAGCCACAAACACCACCACATGATGTCTATCACATGCTAAACAGAAAGGAACAAGTCAACATCTTCCGTCTCCGAACAGGATACAGCCGACTCCGAAGTCATATGTATACAAAGTTTAAGGTTGGTACTACTAATCTATGTACATGTGCCCAGGTGCCCCAGACTGTGGAACATATCCTCCAGAGCTGCATCAACTACGAGACACTGAGAAATAATTACTGGCCCAGTGAAACCACTAAAGAAGATAAGCTCTAGGGTTCCATACATGAATTACAAAAAACAGTGAAATTTATCCAAGAGACAGGGCTGCAGATATAGACAGACAATGCGAACGAAGAAGAAGAAGAAGAAGAAGACAACCAAACTTGACACACGCATGACTGGATACAATCTAGATATTGCATAAGAGTGGGGGTAAGATCATTCCTACCACCCCTAGGGGGTCAAGGTGGGATCGATAACGTCTGATGCTAACGATAGCCCGGGGAAGGAAGGGATGTAACTCCCGTTATATTTATGCGCACTGCCTCCTCGGATTATGGGCAGTGCCGCACATAGATCGATGACGTCATATCAGCTGAGGTGCTAACATAAGATTCTGAACTGTTTGCAATGATAACGAAAAGATCAGGAGTCTCATCCTTGCCTAGTGACAGCGTGCCTTTTTTTCTTATGTTTTCAAATTAGATTTTCAAATTAGGGAGAGAGGGGGATAGAGATTGAGGGAGAGGGAGAGAGAAGGAGAGAGAGGGAGGAGTAGAGAGAGGGAGAGAGAGGGAGGGAGAGAGAAGGAGAGAGAAGGAGAGAGAGGGAGAGAGACGGAGGGAAAGAGAATGAATTAATGAATAATCTTTATTTTTAAAGGGTAAATAATTGGCACGCAGGTCCGTCTTACATTCTGCCCTTCATCACTCCATCTTTCATTCTTCCCACACACTTGATTTATTACAAAAATACAAATTAAATTAGGAAAAACATATCAAAAGAGTGTAAGATTTAACTACTATATTCAAAGTAAAAGAGAAGAAGTCATTAACCTAATAAAATAGCACTCACGCACACATACACACGCAGACGTATACATAAACAAAAATTCATTGTAAATACAGATCTTCTAACATGTTTTTTTAAACAGACATTAAAATAATTTCTAACAATATCTAACAAGTTACTTTTCTAACTATGTCACTGAAGTACTTGATGGTTTACGAGCCATGTGTTAAGAGAGTGCTGGCTATTTTATGGAGGCATATAATTACAAGCAAGTAAATAATAAAACAGGTTTGAGTTAAAGGATGAAGTATTACCAATGGATTTTAAATTGTAGGGGAGGGTGTTCCAGAGCTGTACTGCAGAGTATGCAAGGCTTTTCTTGTACAGATCAATCCTGGGTTTAGGAAGAAGACAGTTTTTTAAACGCTGACTATGTTTAGTATTATACGTAAACAGTGACCACAAGTAAGGCGGAGCATTGTGCGACAGAATTCTGTGAACAAACTTAACTTTGTTAAAAATGATTCTATTTTTGAGGGGTAGAATTTTGAGTTGTTTGTGTTGATCTACAGTCTGTACTTAGTGTTTGTCACAAATAAGATTTAATGCTTGCTTGTGAAGTGAGTGGAGCCTTTTTGTGTTTGAGACTGAGCATCCATCCCAGACTGTGGAACAGTAATCTAAGTGTGTTTGTATGTGTGATATGTAGTATATCTTTCTTTGTCGATAAAGTGTTTAATTTTGGCTAATTGGTAAACTTTCTGTGCAATCAAATTTGTTACGTTATGTATGTGAGAATTCCAAGTTAAATGCTGATCAATGATAAGTCCTAGGGTTTTATGTTCATGAACATTTTCTATTGCCTTAGTCCCAGCACAAAGATGTAGTGAAGTTTTTGTTGCATTCTGCAGTTTCTGTCTTGTAGTGATGAGCATGGATTTTGTTTTGTTGGTGTTTATCAACATACCATTTTTATTACTCCATTTAACCAAACTGTTTATATCATTTTGGAGCGTTGTCTGTAGTTTATTGAAGTCATAGTCACTATTGTAAACAGTACAGTCATCAGCGAAAAGATTACATGAAGAGTGCTTTGAATGTAGCGGTAGGTCGTTAATATAGATAGCAAAGAGAAGAGGACCAAGAATAGAGCCTTGAAGAATACCGGTATCAACTACAGACGAGCCAGATATTTTGTTTCTAAAGCAAACTACTTGTTTTCTACCTGAGATAAAAGATATAATAAATTTTGTTAAGTCAGGGTGTAATCTATAGCCTTCTAGTTTTTTTGCAAGAATTTCATGATCAGTCACATCGAAGGCTTTCTTGAAATCAACAAAGACAGCACCACACAATTTGTCATTATTTATATTAGACAGCCAGCTTTCTGTCATTTTAATTAATGCTGTGTGGCAGGAGTAATTTGGTCTAAAACCTGACTGACTGTCTATTAGTAGATTGTTTTCTTGCATGTGGAGCATAGTTAAATTTTGTATATGCTTTTCAAGAGGTTTAGATAGTGATGACAGAATGGATATGGGTCTATAGTTTGAGAGGTCACTATTCTGTCCAGATTTAAAAAGAGGAAAAACGTTGGCGAGTTTAAAAGCGTCAGGGAAATATTGTTTGTCAATGCACAAGTTGTATAAGTATGTTAGTGTGTCTGTGATAACTGGCACAGCGTAGCGTAGTATCTTGTTACTAATGTCATCACATCCTACTGAGTTAGTGTTCTTTAAGGACCGGATGTAGTTATAAACCTCACCGATTGTGAGGAAAGGAATATTAATTTGTTTTAGCTTTACACATTTACTGTCGCTGAAAGTTTTCAACACGCTCAGGTCACAATTTGGGGTCGGTAATTAAGATTTTAGAATACTAATTTCTTCCCTAAAATGTTCTCTGAAGTTAGTGCAAGTATGTTCACCATTAAGTGTTTGTGGGTCAGTTTGCTTCCTTTTATTTACAAGAGTATTAATTGCTTTCCAGATTGATTTACTATCAGTTTTGTCTTTCACTAAATTTCTGAAGTAATTTTTCTTTTCCTGCCTAATTAAATAATGCACCTTATTTCTAAGTGAACGATAGCTACTGACATTTCTGCTTTTGTGAGCTTCATCCCGTTTCCTCATGAGTTGCAATATATCGGGAGTTATCCACGGGGATTTTGTTAGGTGTTTTACTCTCATTTCTTTGATGGGGACATGCTTGTCAAAAATATTTTGAAATATCTTGATCCAGTATTCGATAGCCTCATCTGGATTTGTTAACTGGAAAACGTAAATAAGGGGTGAGGCTTTTAGATCAGTTAAAAATAATTCCAGGTTAAAGTTTTTAAAGTTTCTATATTTAATGCTGGTATGTTTGTGTTTAGGCACTTTATACCCCTTATGTGACCACGTACAGCAGACCGGGTAGTGATCACTCAGCGACACATGAGGGACAGTATATTCAGTAATATTTCCTGAATCAGCTACATAAATATGATCTATTAGTGTTGATGATGATTCAGTTACTCTAGTAGGTTTGTTAACAATTTGAGAGAAATTGTAAGATGTTAAAATGTTCTTCCATGTAGGATTTGGCTGATTAAAATCTATATTGAAGTCGCCTAGAATGATTATGTCCTTGAATTTATGAGTTACAGCATCATCCATCATGGTCGCAAAGTGATCATACCACTCGGCTGAAGCATTTGGATTTCGGTATATATAACTAATTAGAACTGGACTAAGATTTGATATTTTGATTTCTAGCATAATACATTCAACCTGTTTCTGTGTATGCTGTAACCTGCTTTCTTTCAAATAAATGAAAATATTATGTAGACCTAGTTCATGTCCTTACTGTCAGATTTTCTTCACTTTTTATTTCAAATAATAATTAACGTGAAATAATTATTTATTACTATTTATTAGATGCTATACAATTTAAAAAAGAAACTGAATCTCTTGTTAAATAGAACATAATTTGAACGTCACAACAGATTTGTCTCTGAGATAGGATAGGAAAAGGTTAGCTTTACCACAATCATTTTTCGTTTAAATATCCAATGTTAAAGACCAATAAGTTATCAGTAGATTGTTTCATTAAGTTATCAGTAGGTTGTTTCAATAAATTATCAGTACATTTTTCAATACGTTATCAGTAGATTCTTTCAATAAGTTATCAGTAGATTGTCTCGATAAGTTATCAGTAGATTGTTTCACAAGAACATTCCTGGCATTGCTCTGTCATTTGGGAACGGTGTGGGGCGACCGCTGACCTAGGCTGATGATATATGTTAACATGTGAGCATGGGAGAGGTAGAGAGGAAGTAGCCTAAAGGGTACAGAGCAGGACTGATCAGATAACTACGTGGTGATAAACATTTTAAAAATCCAGCATCCTATGGTGCTCATTAAATAACAGAGTTGTAGGATTTGAAGTTCCAGTAGTGAATTATCAAGGTCAAGATATTAAGAGAACACATTTCATGAGGTATCTAGAAACCATATTTGATCATTCATTGTCCTTTGCACACCATGTGGACAACGCAATACAAAAAGCCAGGAAAGCCCTTGGAGCGATGAGGTTAATTGCCTTAACGGGCTTTCCACAAAGCACCCTATTCTTGCTGATACGTGCGCTGGCGTCGTCACCACTGGAGTATACTCTTGCCCTGATCAGAATGTCACGTGCACAGCTGAACAGACTAGAACGTGTACAGAACGAGGCAATGAGAGAGGTCTTGTGTTGCACCAGGGATACTCCAGTGGTGGCCATGAGCTTTCTGCTTGATAAGCTGAGTGTCAGGTCTAAACACAAGTCAGTCATTTGCATGTCCCTTGCAGAACTTTGCTTCCCTATCAGCACTCCTGTAGGCCTCTCGTTGTAAGCAAGATGCCTTATTGCTAGTGCATCCATTTGCAGATCAATAACGATGAATCTTGGCCTTTGTCTTCCTCTCTTTCTTTTTTCCCATTATGAACCCTTCCAAGAGGGTCTTCTCTAGATTACCATGTCGTTTAATGTGTCCAAAATATTTTACGTTTTCTCTGTTTATTCCTCTTTATTAGCCAATCTTCTTCAATATTAAGTTTTTGTAATATGGATATATTTATTCCTTTTTGTGTCCATGATATTTGAAAGACTCTTCTGTAGCATTTACATTCAAAGGCATTTATGTGTTTCTCCGCTGTTTTGTTAAGTGTCCAGGTCTCACAGGCATATGTTGCGATGGGAAAGATGCATGCTCTTAAAAATCTTATTATTTTTTTAAATTTTGTAGTTTTATCTGTTCCTCTCCACAGTTTCTTTAGTTGTTTTACTTTCGGAAGACCGATAGATGTCCGTCTTTTAAATTCCCACATTGTTTCTCAGTTATTAGTAGTGATCCAAGATATGCAAAACGCTCAGTCATTCTAATTTTCCTGACTGATATATACATTTCAGCTGCTTTTTTATTTTGTCAGTTTTATCAATGTAGTTTTCTTCGCATTAAGATAGAGGTTTTGCCCTTCATTATTCTTACGGACTGATATAATTATTTTTTCCATTCCGTTTCGTGTTGTGGACAGTAATACTGTGTCATTAGCATATCTATTCTCTGCTATTTCATAACCTCCAATTGTTATTGCATCATAATATTCTTTTTCTGCATTGCCTCTAACAATCCTCATTATATTTTCAGTATACAAGTTAAATAAGTAGGGTGACAATATGCACCCCTGACGGACCTCTTGTTTTATGTCAAACCAAGTTGTTGTTTCACCATTTATTCTTACTGCTGCTTGTTGGTCTAGATACATCAATGATGTTAACTGTATCAAAAGTGTTGGAAATCCCATTTTTTTCATTATTTCGTAAAGTTTCTGGTGTTGTACACAATCAAATTCCTTTGAATAGTCTATAAATATAGATTCACATTAAATTCTCTGATTTTCTCTACTATTAATCTTATATTGAAATATGATATCTTGACCCTCTTCCTTGTCTAAAATCAGCTTGGACCATATTGACTTCTATTATCTTACGAAGTCTACCCATTATGATTTTTAACAGAATTTTACTGGCATGACTAATCAGGGCAACGTTTCTGTAGTTTGTGCATAATTTCAAGTTCATCTTTTTTTGGCAGTGGTATGAATACAGTTCTTTTCCATTTTCTTTGGCCAAATTCCTGAATGCCATATCTTTTTACATAGTGCCTGATAGATTGTTGCATATTCCTTTTCTCCTGCTTTAATAATCTCAGCTGTTATCTCATCACATCCTGGTGATTTACCATTTTTCAGATTCTTCATTTCCCATAAAACTTCTTCCATTGTCGGTTCGGGTTCTTCCTCCTCCAATAATAATTCACACTATTGATTTCTGCTTTCACAGTCGGTTGTTTCATTTATTCCTCTGCAATATTCCTTCCATCTTTCTAGAATTTCCTCTGTCTCTATGAAGGTATTCTCCATCTCGTCACAAATTACATTTAGCTTAGGTGTGACATTTCTCGTCAATGTCTTCATTTCTTTAAACATTTCACTATCTCTTCCCCTCTTCTGATGTTCTTCTATTCTTTCACAACAATTTTGTCTGTATTGTTTTATGTCTGTTTTTTATGTTTCTTTTTATTTCATTTCTAACACAAGTATGCTCAGGTTAAGACAATACATAAGGATTGGTAGCATGTAGGACCATACTGTACACAAGGAGCTAGGGTTGATAAAGGGAAGACGTATCAAACAAGGAAGATCATAGATGGTTGAGACCGAGGATGCATTAAAGTCTTGATGAGGTGCCTAAAGTTGATGACTGGTTACCTTGATGAGGTGCCTAAAGGTGATGACTGGTTACTTTGATGAGGTGTCTAAATGTGATGACTGGTTACCTTGATGAGGTGCCTAAAGGTGATGACTGGTTACCTTGATGAGGTGCCTAAAGTTGATGACTGGTTACGGGGACAGGACTGATCTGGCTAAGAACGGTTATTATACAAAAGGGACGAGAATGTCGAGACTGGGCACAGAAAGCAGCTGAACTCTGGGTTCAAGATCTCATCCAGCATTACTGTGGGCCTTCCAGCATCACTGTGGGCCTTCCAACATCACTGTGGGCCTTCCAGCATCACTGTGGGCTTTCCAGCATCACTGGTGGCCTTCCAGCATCACTGGTGGCCTTCCAGCATCACTGGTGGCCTTCCAGCATCACTGTGGGCCTTCCAGCATCACTGTGGGCCTTTCAACATCACTGTGGGCCTTCCAGCATCACTGTGGGCCTTCCAGCATCACTGTGGGCCTTCTAACATCACTGTGGGCCTTCCAACATCACTGTGGTCCTTCCAACATCACTGTGGTCCTTCCAGCATTACTGTGGTCCTTCCAGCTTCACTGTGGGTCATCTGGCATCACTGTGGGTCTTCCAGCATCACTGCGGTCCTTCCAGCACCACTGTGGGCCTTACAGCATCACTGTGGGTCATCCAGCATCACTGTGGGTCATCCAGCATCACTTGGGTCATCCAGCATCACTGTGGGCCTGCAGACAGGATCACAGATGGCTCAGTGCCTCGGAGAAGCAGAAGTGGTTAAGGTTTTGTTGTCTATTGAAATGGAAGAGTCGTGACATAAGACAGGAGCTTTTGAAGTCACCGCATCAAACTTGCGAGTGGGAATTGAATCTGTGTCAGCGGCAATGGAATGGTTAGTTGCTCATGATGTGGTTAATGGTGTCATTGTGACGGATTCACAGAGTATGCTTCATAAAACTGAGAAGAAATTGTTTCGAGAAGAATGGGTTCATCTGTTGTGTCAATCAACAGTGACAAACTTAACTTGGTGTTACAGTCCAGGGCGTACATGAGTACATCGCATTGGAGAGGCAGATAGACTTACTGGACAGGCTAAAATAAATAGCAGAACGACAACAGAAAAGGAGGACCTTGCTAAAGCTGTATTGGAAAGCTTGCGGGAAAATGAAGAGCGGGAATGGAAGAACAATGTAGATTTGAAGAGGCTGCAGGAGCTAGGACAGATTAAAGGTGCTGGCAGGAAATCTGAACTATGTGGCAGAAAACACGTCGCAAACAACCAACATTTGACAGGAACTATCAGCAGACATACTCTTAGATGGATGCTGCCACATGCGGTGGAGCCTTTATGGGTTGTCTCGAATGCAGTGAAGGCGGAGTCTAAATTTTGAACTTTGAACATTTGATGGCTTGCGTACAACATTTCTTATCTCGTGTATACAATTAAATGCTTCAACTTGTACACTTTATTTTGTACTTTTACAGTTTCTGTGTCTTATTTTATGAGTTCTTTGTATATTATATTTAAAACACCTTTAGTTCACGTATCTGGAACCTGGTTCATGTAACTATATATATGTGAGTTGTATTTCTTATTACCCATAAAATACTACAATTAATCTTATCTTATATCTTATATCCTTCCCGTGCAGTTAAACGTCACATAGGGCTTGCAAAGTAGTTCGCCACTTTTTCCTGTCTTCGGCGAGTCTTTCAACCTCATCAAAGGATTTTATGCCTGTTAATTTGGCCTCTCTTAACAATGTCCTCTTCAGAGTTTCACGCGGTCTGCCTCTTTTTCTTTGGCCTGTTGTGTTCCACTTGATAGCTTGTTTTTGGGGTTCTCTGATCATTTCTTCTCATCAAGTGACCAACATATGTCCATCTCCTTTTCCTGATCACCCATGAGACTGGTTGTTGTTCAGTCATCTGTCTTACCTCTGCATTGTTCTTGAATTCATTCCACTTGATGCCGAGTATTTTCTTTATGCATTTGTTTTCAAAACAGTATAATTTCTTTTCTATTTCTTTAGTTGTTTCCCAGCTTTCACATGCATAAATGAGGGTGGATATTACATTTGAATTGAATAGTCCTGACTTGATTTTTGTGCCTCTAACTTTTGAAGTCCATATGTTTTCAAGATTATTGAAGATTGATGCTGCTTTTTCAATTCTGATCCTAACTTCCTTTCTAGTGTCACTATCCTGGTCTATGTAGCTGCCAAGGTATGCAAATTGATTGACTTCTTCAATATCTGTCCCTTCTATGTGGATTCTTCCAATTTGATTAAGGGGAATTTTCATTATTTTTGTTTTGTCTTTGTTAATTTCAAGTCCTATTTTGCTAGCCATTGAAGACAGGCTATCTGTTTTTTCTTGCATGGAATTCACATTATTACTAATAAGAGTTATGTCATCAGCAAAATCAAGATCTTCTAGTTGATTCCCATATACCCAGTCAATACCTGTGTTACCTGTGCTGGATTTTTTCATTATGAAGTCTATTGTAATCCCAAAAAGTAAAGGAGACAGTATACACCCTTGTTTCACGCCTGTTTCAATCTGGAACCATTCTCATCCCTTCTTCTTAGACTTAAAATTCTCCATAATGAATCTCTGTTATGCTATCAAATGCATTTTTAAAATCTATGAAGCTCAGTATTAATGGTTTCTGCTTTTCAATATGTTCTTCAAGTATTATTCTGAGAGTAAATATCTGGTCGAGACAGCTTCTCCCTTTTCGAAATCCTGCTTGTTCTTCTCTCTTTACAGTATCCACTATATCTTTAAGTCTATTCAAAATGACCTTGCAAAATACTTTTGACACAACTGATATTAAGGTTACTCCTCTTCAGTTGTTACAGTCACTAAGGTTGCCTTTTTTTTATATTTTAACAACGATTCCTTTTTTCCAATTAGAAGTGACCTTCTCTACTTTCCAAATCTTGCTAAACATTCTTTGTAGTTGTCTCATGTTGTCACTATTGATAGCTTTTATCATTTCAGCTGTTATTTCATCTTCACCTGCAGCTTTGTTGTTAGCCATTAAATTCACTGCTGTTTCAATTTCATGCAATTTAATTTCATCTAGGTTGACATTTATTTGTGGGGCTGGTAAGTCATTTTCAAGGTTTAACAATTCTTTTGGGTGTGATCGATTAAGTATTTCTTGGAAGTGTTCAGCCCATCTTTGCTTTTTATCTTTATTTGATGTTAATTACTATTAATGCTACTCATAAATATTTATACATGGAGCAGGAAAAATGTAATGCTTAGATTTTTTTTAAATTGCGACGTCTTTGGGGGAGACAGTTTACACTAAGGCTGTAGACACTTTACACTAAGGCTGGAGACACTTTACATTAAGGCTGGAGACACTTTACGTTAAGGCTGGAGATATTTTACACTAAGTCTGGAGACATTTTACACTAAGGCTGGAAAAATTTTACACTAAGGCTGGAGACACTTTACACTTTCGCTGGAGACAATTTACACTAAGGTTGTAGACACTTTACACTAAGGCTGGGGACACTTCACATTAAGACTGGAGACATTTTACACTAAGTCTGGAGACACTTTACACTAATGTTGGAGACATTTTACACTAAGTCTGGAGACACTTTAGATTAAGGCTGGAGATACTTTACACTAAGGCTGGAGAAAATTTACATTGAAGCTGTAGACAATTTACATTAAGGCTGGAGATACTTTACAATAAGGCTGGAGACACTTTACACTAAGGCTGGAGATAGTTTACTCTAAGGCTGAAGACAATTTACATTACGGCTGGAGACACTTTACAATAAGGCTGGAGACACTTTACACTAAAGCTAGAGACATTTTACACTATGTCTGGAGACACTTTACACTAAGGCTGTAGACACTTTACACTAAGGCTGGAGAAAATTTACACTAAGGCTGGAGAAAATTTACACTAAGGCTGTAGACACTTTACACTGAGGCTGGAGACACTTTAGACCCCGGCTGGTGACATTTTACACTAAGTATGGAGACACTTTACACTAATTTTGGAGACACCTTACACGAAGGCTAGAGACAATTTACACTAAGGATGTAGACACTTTACACTTCTTCTTCATCTTCTTCTTCTTCTTCTTCGTTCGCATTGTCTGTCTATACCTGCAGTCCTGTCTCTTGGATACATTTCACTGTTTTTTGTAATTCATGTATGGAACCGTAGAGCTTATCTTCTTTAGTTGTTTCACTGGGCCAGTAATTATTTCTCAGTGTTTCATAGTTGGTGCAGTTCTGGAGACACTTTACACTATGTCTGGAGAAACTTTACACTAAGGCTGGATACATTTCACACTACGTCTGGATACATTAACACTACGTCTGGATACATTTCACACTACGTCTGGATACATTTTACACTAAGTCTGGAGACACTTCACACTAAAGCTGGAGACATTTTACACTAAGTCTAGTTAAATCTTACACTACGGCTGGATCCATTTTACACTACGTATGGATACATTATACACTACATCTTGATACATTTTACACTACGTCTGGATACATTTTACACTACGTCTGGATACATTTTACACTACGTCTGGATACATTTCACACTAAGGCTGTGAAACAGTATCACGGCACCACGAAACAGACTGTGTGCCTATGACTTAGCGGCCACTCTAACAGATATGTATGACTACTGAATTGATTGAATCTTCTTGTGGAGTACAGTTTCAACTTATAAGTTTCTTCTTGTTGCTGGTGTTCTAACCATCACCTAATTTTCTGTATTATACACTAAGAAAATACAACAAGACACCCAGGCTTTCAACTCCACACAAATGATAGTACAATACAACAACTTGAACATAACTTGGCAGTCTTCCGACCAAAACAAACTGGTCAACTATGAGAATTTCCACAAAGCCAATTGGTGTAGTTTATCATCAGACAACACACATTTATTAATGGACCAAAATGAGGGGTGAACTCATGATGATGGGAATGTAGCCATCAGGCTGAACAGAAATTTACAGTAACAAATGCCCGGCGTGAAATGTCTACGCCACATGGGCAAGGAAAACCTTACAATGATTTATTCATACCAAAAACCATACTTACAGGCTTACCAAGGACTGCAGCCACACAGAAAAACAAACTAAACTAATCCTAACAACGACAAGACTCGCTCTACCCCATTCTCGTTCGCCCAAACACGTCCATCCAATTCAACGTTCACACAAAAACTGCCTAGACCCTATACGTGGAGATACAACAATGTTACAGGAGCTCAGTGGCATCACGAACAGTGCAAGGAAAACAAAACAAAAAAAGAATCTAAAACCCTTGATAAAGCTATTTTGTTGCGGTGAAATTATCAAACATCAAAGATGTGGACATTCCTTGGTCTAGTTTTCAGACAGAGCAATTGATTGAGAGGCTGTGGACATACCAGGGAGAAGAAAGTATCTTACAGTCATAAATAATGTTGAAATAGGACCAGCTACTACACTGTGTTCAGTTAGAAAACAGGTCTTAAACATGACTGAACTTACATTAGCCTTGAGTCCAGCATTAAGGAACGATACATCTCTAAAAATGATGAAAATAATTATAAAGTCAGGCATTTAGGACGCGCAATGGAACAAACTTCTAGAATGACGGCTGTAGAGGTGGCGTTAGAAGTTATATCTAAAATGATTGTGGTAGGACGGTATCAGGAATCAGAAGTAGAATGATCGCCGTGGAGATAGTGATCAGGGAACATGTGGTGGCATCATCGTACGAACATTGTTATAAAAGAACAAGCAAGGAAACTGTGCATTGAAAAACCTCACATGAGAAAATGTCTGGCGCTGGTTGTAGCACAGTCACAGAGTAAAGTAGAAAAAGCTGAAAGCTGAACATTACATTACTCACCAGGATCAAGCCACAGCTCAATGCAAACAAGTATATCGTTGATACAGGCTACACATATACATCAGATAACTTCCTGCACCACATTTCCTGTACCAAGGACACATATACATCAGATAACTTCCTGCACCACATTTCCTGTACCAAGGACACATATACATCAGATAACTTCCTGCACCACATTTCTTGTACCAAGGACACATGAGGGCAAGTGATAATGAAAGGGAAATGGAAATTAACAGAAAAACAGAATTGCCAAAAACACTTTCAACAGAACAGAAAAAAAGTTCTTGCATCCAAACTTACAGCAGATTAATTAAAATTGTAAATGATTAAATTCTGTTTGTAGGCTTCTGTGATACAGAAGCATGGACATTAAATAAGAAAAGAGAAAAGAAATTTGAAGTTAATGAAATAGGAGAATATTAAAACAAAAATATGAGGAAATTTCTATGAGCAAAAAAGACAAAACAAAAATGAACTAAATTAACTCTACCTGGAAAGAATATCAATAACAAATGTAACCATAAGACTGCTACAAGTTAGTGGCAATATCAAGGGGCGTAATCAGTCAGCCAACTGTATGCTCCTTGCAGAAATTTGACTCCCTAACAGCTCTCCTATAGCCGTCTCGTATGTAAGCAAGATGGCCTGCTGCTGATGCTTCAATATCATTAACCATGTCTTGCAGCCATCTTCACCTTGGTCTTCCTCTCTTTCTTTTTCCCATTATGTACCCTTCCAAGACTGTCTTTTCCAAATTCTCATGACGTTTAATATGTCCATAATACCTAAGTTTTCTCAGTTTAATCTTCTTTAGTGGGCAACCTGCTTAAATATTAAGTTCTAGTAGTATGGTTAAGTTTGTTCTTTCTTGTGCCCATGATATTTGAAGAACTCTTCTGTAGCATTTACATTCAAAGGAATTTTTGTGTTTCTCAGCTGATTTTTAAGTTTCTAGGTCTCACAGGCATATGTTGCGATGACCAGGTAATACAAGAAAAAATATAATAATAACTTGGGAGAAGTTGAAACAGACAAGCAAGAGAACGACAGATTTATATTTAGTTCATGAACAACAACAACAACAACAACAACAAGAGACAGGAACCAACTTAGCTCGAATGTGTGTGCAAATAAGAGACAGAGCACGTGGGAGATCCATTACAGTCAAATTAACTGCACAAGATGATGATTTGATCTTTTGTTAGGACCTGACATGAAGTATATGCTTCTGTAGTTTCAGCAGAAAAAAAGTATTATTATTATTCTAAAATTATTTAATACATTCTGCTTACTCGTACGTTGAAGGGAAGCAACATCTTTATTATACTTATTATACTATTATATTTTGTGTCGATGAAAAATACAATGTATGCTATACTCTGTTTATGGTGATGAAAATCAAAATGATTGATATGCTTACGAAAATAAAATTGTCATATCTAAAATTATATTGCTATTAAAACAAAAAAATATACGTTATAATTTATTACCTCTTAACGCACAAAATAAGGCGATGTGGTGGTTATATAGAAGAATATAAAATGATGTGATATGTGAAGTTTATATTGATGACACTATAAAAACAAAAGTTCTGATCTATTCGAATTTTCTTACAAACAATAAATACATTTATGAACAATGAAACTGAAAAAGATGAACATTTCATTCCATAATGAAAACTTGTATCAGAGCATGTCTGTCAAGGGGCGCTACCCTGCAAGAGTCAGGTAAATTTAACGCCCCTCGTTGTTTGTTTTTATGTTCGGGCTTACAGGGTGATTTCCAGTGACTTTTGATCTCAGAAACGACGTGAAAATAGTGTGGAGTGAAGAGTACAGTGACAGGTGATGAGTAGACTGAGAGTGAAGGTGAAGAATACAGTGACAGGTGATGAGTAGACTGAGAGTGAAGGTGAAGAATACAGTGACAAGTGATGAGTAGACTGAGAGTGAAGGTGACGAATACAGTGACAGTTTATAAGTAGACTGAGAGTGAAGGTGAAGAATACAGTGACAGGTGATGAGTAGACTGAAAGTGAAGAAGAAAAATACAGTGACAGGTGATGAGTAGACTGAGAGTGAAGATGAAAAATACAGTGACAGGTGATGAGTAAACTGAGAGTGAAGATGAAAAATACAGTGACAGGTGATGAGTAAATTGAGAGTGAAGGTGAAGAATACTGTAACAGGTGATGAGTAGACTGAGAGTGAAGGTGAAGAATACAGTTACAGTTGATGAGTAGACTGAGAGTGAAGGTGAAGAATACAGTGATAGGTGATGAGTAAACTGAGAGTGAAGGCGAAGAATACAGTGACAATTGATGAGTAGACTGAGAGTGAAGGTGAAGAATACTGTAATATGTGATGAGTAGACTGAGAGTGAAGGTGAAGAATACAGTAATAGGTGATGAGTAGACTGAGAGTGAAGGTGAAGAATACAGTGATAGGTGATGAGTAAACTGAGAGTGAAGGCGAAGAATACAGTGACAATTGATGAGTAGACTGAGAGTGAAGGTGAAGAATACAGTGATAGGTGATGAGTAAACTGAGAGTGAAGGTGAAGAATACAGTGATAGGTGATGAGTAAACTGAGAGTGAAGGCGAAGAATACAGTGACAATTGATGAGTAGACTGAGAGTGAAGGTGAAGAATACAGTGATAGGTGATGAGTAAACTGAGAGTGAAGGTGAAGAATACATTAATAGATGATGAGTAGACTGAGAGTGAAGGTGAAGAATACAGTAATAGGTGATGAGTAGACTGAGAGTGAAAGTGAAGAATACACTAATAGATGATGAGTAGACTGAGAGTGAAGGTGCAGAATACAGTGACAGGTGTTGAGCAGACACAGTAAAGGTGAAGAGTACAGTCACAGGTGATGAGTAGATTGAGAGTGGAGGTGAAGAGTACAGTGACATTTTATAAGTAGATTGGGAGTGACGGTGAAGAATACAGTGACAATTGATGAGTAGACTGAGAGTGGAGGTTAAGAATAGATTAACAGATGATGTGTAGATTGAGAGTGGAGGTTAAGAATAGATTGAGAGATGATGAGTAGACTGGTGTGAAGGTGAAGAATACAGTAACAAGTGATGAGTAGACTGAGAGTGAAGGTTAATAATACAGTGACAGTTGATGAGTAGACTGAGAGTGAAGGTTAAGAATACAGTGACAATTGATGAGTAGATTGAGAGTGAAGGTGAAGAATGCAGTGATAGGTGATGAGTAGACCTGGAGGTGATGGTCAAACTAACAATAGAGATGATTAGTAGAGGTGATGATTAGAATGACTCTAAAGTTGATGAGTAGACTGACCCTTGAGGTGATGAGTAGACTGATACTCGAGGTGATGAGTAGACTAACAATACATATGATGATTGGCTTACACAAGAGGTGATAAATATACTGACAATATAGGTGATCAGTAGACTAATACTGGAGGTGTTGAATAAACTGACAATAGAAGTGATCAGTAGACTTACACTGGAAGTGGTTAATAAACTGACAATAAAGGTGATCAGTAGATTTACACTGGAAGTGGTGAATAAACTGACAATAAAGGTGATCAGTAGATTTACATTGGAAGTGGTGAATAAACTGACAATAAAGGTGATCAGTAGACGTACATTGGAAGTGGTGAATAAACTGACAATAGAGGTGATCAGTAGAATAACACTGGAGGTTTTATACAAAATAAATAAGCGGGTGTAAGGACAATAAGAAAACTATAATGGACGCTTTTAAACTGAGAAAAGTTGCTTACATATTATGTTAAACGTTAGTGTAACCATATGTAACGCTTATGTAAGTGTAATGTAAGATCAATCTGATATTCTGCTCTTCATTTATCCACTTACATTTTATATTAATTGACTAC
>CM019693.1:54826025-54863525 GCA_009760885.1 Achatina immaculata
ATAGATAACTCATCTGAGAAGTGTAACATTTCTATAAAATGAGTTATCTTCTAAAGTAATCAGCTGTTTGTGAGTAGATTCCATCTCCTTTGTCTCGGACTGCACGAGGGTCACGGATGGGGAATGAGAGCAAAACGATCAGGTGAGAGAGAAATCATGTGACTGAGGGACAGTTGTGTTTTGTGTATCGTCTGAGATGGACGAAGATTAGGCTGTTAGAAATGTTGTTTAGTGAAATAGATGTAGAATAGAGTGTATTATGTTGTTCTGATGGCGACAGTAGTCTGCCGGGAACATATATTGTATCGTGGAGATGTCCAGTCTTGTGTCCATGGATTTTGTTGATGCCTTATGTCGTTCTCGTCATATCGCTCATCGACTCATCGTCACCCCGTGCATCATTAAAGTCATTTCAACTGTAAAGTTGCTGCTTCTGTATTACTGTTTCAATTGAGAGAGAATGAACCTGGGAGCAAGTAAGTCTGTGAAGTGAGTAACAAAACAGACGCAGAACAACGTAGAATACTCGTAGATTAAATGAGATAAAATATTAACAATAATTGATCAAATCAACACTTGTAAACAGAAAGAACATTATTCCAGTGGATAATAGTGAAAATTTACTCACAGAAGAGCAGAAGATAGAATCACACCCGAAAATCCTGCTTTATAGTGCTCTGTGACTTTAGTTACATATACTTCTTATCTGCCATTTGCGTCGCAGCAAGTTTCAGACATTGGTCTAGACCAAGGTGAGTGGCCTTGGTAGCTGTCATGTTGTTTACTCAGCGTGTCCTTCACCCCATCTATCCACCTTTTCCTTGGTAGTCCTCGTGTCTTATATTCATAAGCTTTCTAACTGTATGCACGTTCTGCTGGTTATATCAGATGTAGGAACCACTTAACTCTCTCATTTTAGATTAGTCATTGACAAGAGTTGTTCTCACCATTTGCCTGAATATTTAAATTCTTGCATGCTATCTTTCTGTCATAGAATTCGTGACTGGATAGTTTGGCATTGAAAGTACAGAATCGGGGCGAATATTGTGTGAAATAATTTTTTCTTTGGGGGAGGGGGGGGGGAAGAGAGGGCCATCCGTCGGATATCTGGAAGTTTTAGAATTAGTGCAAACTGATAGGTAATACTGTTTGCTTTATGGATTTTGCTGTCGATGTTTCTATCTATTTTTCATTCTGTGTCAATGTGCTTACATGGTATCTAAATTCAGTAATTTGCTTATATAATTGTTACATGTTATGTTGGGTTCTTCTTATCTACCTTGTTTCATGTTATGTTGGGTTCTTCTTATCTCCCTTGTTACATGTTATGTGGGTTTCTTCTTATCTCCCTTGTTACATGTTATGTGGGGTTCTTCTTATCTCCCTTGTTACATGTTACGTGGGGTTCTTCTTATCTCCCTTGTTACATGTTATGTGGGGGTTCTTCTTATCTCCCTTGTTTCTGATTCCTCGACATTTATTGTGGTAGTTCATTCTTCGCAGATGTTCCTGATGATGTGATTTTCTAGTTACAGATACAACATTACAATATCTCTGTAAGAATGTAGATGTACCACGTGAATGCTGGGCCTCAACGTTGTATGTAAACATAGTAAATACAGTCTAGGACTGGTCCTTGATGTGAAGAGAGACATCTGACCCCAACGTCTTAGCTGTTCCTTGTGTTTTTCAAAGAATTGTAGTGTTCTGTTGTGGTATCCTTCAGTTATATAGCGTTCTTGTGTTGGATTGTGTTTAGATATGTAGTATTCTTATGTTGTATAGTGTTTAGTTAGGCTGTGGTCTGTTTTTAGTATTGTCTAGTTATGTTCTGTACTGTTGATGCTATTGTTTAATTATGTAGCGTTCTGTTATTGCTATTGTTTAGTTATGTAGTCGGTTACGTTTCAATGCAAGATAAATCTTTTCTAACCAGTTAGAAACTTAGAAAATAACAAATACAAAAGAAGGTAGGCAAGAAGTCACTAGACCTGACTATGTAGGCCTATCACTTCTTCTTCTATTCTTCTTCGTTCGCATTGTCTGTCTATATCTGCAGTCCTGTCTCTTGGATAAATTTCACTGTTTTTTGTAACTCATGTATGGAACCGTAGAGCTTATCTTCTTTAGTGGTTTCACTGAGCCAGTAATTATTTCTCAGTGTCTCGTAGTTGATGCAGTTCTGGAGGATATGTTCCACAGTTTGGGGCACCTGGGCACATGTACATAGATTAGTAGTACCAACCTTAAACTTTGTATACATATGACTTCGGAGGCGGCTGTGTCTTTTTCGGAGACAGAAGATGGTGACTTGTTCCTTTCTGTTTAACATGTGATAGTCATCATATGGTGGTGTTTGTGGCTTCCTGTAGGTTTTTATCATGCTTTTCTTCTGATTATAGGTGATTGGTATGTCTGGTTGCTCCATTTCAGTGCCCTCTTTAGCCAGATGGTCAGCTTTCTCATTTTCTGGTATCCCACAGTGGGAGGGAATCCATTGCAAAGTGACTCCATGTTGTAAGCCAATTTTTGACAAGGCATCCTTAAGGTCTGGTAGTTTGTTGCACTGAAGAGCTTCCAGTACTGATCTTGCATCTGTGAGAATTACTACAGGACATGTATCAATTCTGGAGTCTGATAGTTTTTCAACTGCAGCAATAATTGCCCTAACTTCTGCGTCAAAGTTGTTGCAGTATTTACCAGTGGGTATGGAAATCTTGTCAATGGTGTTGTTTGGATATTCAATGTATGTTCCTGCCCCTCCATTCTTTATGGCATTATGTGCAGATCCATCTGTATACACACGTATCCAGGTGTCACATGGATATTTGTCATCTAGAACACTAAGTGTGGCTGTTGATCTTACAAGACTGCTCTGCATTTCACCATTCTGCACACCTTTGACTTCAGTCTGAATAGTTATTTGTGTATAATCTGCTTCTTTCCATGGTGTATGCTCTGGTATAGACGATAATGGAGCGACTACAGTTGGAAGGTCAGGTATCAGCTTACGCATACGCTTGGCCTGATGAATGAAGCTGCTTCTTTTAAGCCGTCCTAATGCCAAGTTATTGAATCTCTCCTTCAGGGGATGGCTTACAGAGCTAAGGAATTTTTCTCCCATGATCATGACCAGATGGAGTGTCCAATGAAATGATCAAGAACCTGGGAATGGCAGCAATGCGAAAGCTGTTGGATATTTTCAATATGTTACCTCAAATCTGGAAGGAAGCAAGCATGGTACCACTGCTAAAACCAGGGAAAAACAGTGATACCGCCTCCAGCTACAGACCAATCAGTCTCACTAGCTGCCTATGCAAAACAATGGAACGCATCATTGACCTGAGGCTAAAGTGGTACCTAGAAAGTGAAAACCTTCTCGTTCCACAACAAGCAGGATTTAGGCAGTACTACAGTACGGAAGATCAAGTGATCTATCTCTCTCAAGAGATTGAGTATGCATTCTAAGAGAAAAACCTTGTACTAGCAGCGTGGATAGACCTGAAGAAAGCCTTTGATAAAGTATGGAAAAAAGGTCTGCTGTGGAAACTAAGAAACTGCAATGTGAATGGAAGATTGTACAACTGGATAAAGCCCTATTTACACAATAGAAGAGTTAGAGTATTAATGGATGGACACAAAAGTCAGAAAGTACTTCTGCGACACAGTGTACCACAAGGAGGAGTCCTTTCGCCTACACTATTCCTTGTATTCATTAATGACCTGGTCAAGGAACTTCCTTATGGAATCAAAGCGGCACTGTATGCAGATGATCTGGTCATGTGGTGTACAGATGAATATGCGACAGTTGCTACACAGAGACTTCAAAGAGCAGCAGACATCTTGACATCATGGACAAACAAATGGTGTGTAAGTATCAACACAGGCCGATCATTTGATTTGAATATGTAGGTCGACTGTGAAAATGGCGTACCTAAGTTGAAAGCTCTGTAGATAGGTAGATTTATGTGTGTGTCTGTGTAGAGGATGCAGATATGGGGAACTGAATATAAGGTTTGTATGTACAAACTATTTGTGTAGAAAATCTATGTAAGTAGAGTTCGTGTCTCTTTGTCATGAGAATTATGTCTTCATGTCACAATGTTCTGTATGTTCATGTCATTTTGTTCTGTATGTTCATGTCGCATTGTTGTGTGTGTTAATGTCACACTGTTCTGTATACTTGTATATATGTTTCTAATAATTTCCTGAATGCACTCAAATATTTTTATTATGTTTTTATAATAATTATATTACCAACGTATTCTTCATGCATTATCAACGTATTATCAGTGGTGTATGGATAATTCTATCATGGTTTATTAGGAGTTAAGGAAGGCTTGTACTGCAGTAATTAACAAGCCTATATATAACCATGACAAAACACAAATAATCGTTTACCTCCCTTCTTCCATACACTTAAACACTACAAATAGTCGAGCAAAATTATTTCTCTTAAGAGAACATTCCTGAAACTTCAGATCCGTAATTTAGACTCAAACTAAATTCTTCATCCTTCTTTTAGCTTCTTATTCCTTATCTCAGCCCTCTTCTTTAAAAATAGTGCTTTACAACCCAGTCCTTGTCTAGCTCTATTTCCTCTAAATGTTTTTGTGTGATAGCTCCATCAGCACAGATCCATGGCAGTCATGACTGGTAATCTTCTCCGTGTCCACTCCCCGACCCTAGGTCTGTCCTGAAACTTAAAGAATATTTTGCTGCTCACAGAGTGTCCGCCTACAAACTTCTTTCCTCTTAGCGTTCTACACGCTCCCGAGACGGTTCAGTTTAACAAAACAGTTTGGAGACAGCGGTCACTGTTACTAGTTTTTCTCTCTACATCTCCTTTTCTTTCAGTGTCCGCTGCTACCAGTCTTTCTCTCTACTTCTCCCTTTCTTTCAGTGTTCACTGGTACCAGTCTTTCTCTCTACGTCTCCCTTTCTTTCAGTGTTCACTGCTACTAGTCTTTCTCTCTACGTCTCCCTTTCTTTCAGTGTTCACTGCTACCAGTTTTTCTCTCTACGTCTCCCTTTCTTTCAGTGTCTGATGCTACTAGTCTTTCTCTCTACTTCTCCCTTTCTTTCAGTGCTCGCTGCTACCAGTTTTTATCTCTACGTCTCCCTTTCTTTCAGTGTTCGCTGTTACCAGTTTCTCTCTCTATATCTCCTTTTCTTTCAGCTTTTGCTATTTTTGTATTTCAACTACCTACCTGCTTTGAGGCTTCGGTTCCGCGCTCATGAAAGATCGTGCAGTTAATTATTTTAGGTTCTGAATACATCTCTATGTGGTATAGATCGTTCTGTTCTAGGTCAGTGTTGTATCGTGTATGCTAAGTAAAGGACACATGTATTCTTTTCTGTACACAAAGTCATAACTCGTGGAGACGGATCAAATCTATTGGTCTTTTACTTTGAGACCGAAGTAAGAATACACGTGAGAAACAGAAAGTATATTGATCAAGTACACATTATACAAGTTTTCACTGTTCCATATACTGGAACCTCGAGCTGTATAAAATTAATGAAAGAAAGTTTTATCAAACATTTTTTTGTTGTTAAATGCAGTAACATAATTTGTGTGTTCTAGTGACAGATTTCTCAGACTGCAACTGACGGAGTCAGTTCGACAGTTTTATTCACGTGGGCAGATCACGTGACTATAATCGACGGAGATCTGGATGCGGCTAGCATGACTAATATACGGGAAGATCCGATTATGTGCATCACTTCTATTTATAGCAGGGATGAAATAATATTTGTTGTTTTATTATAGATAGATAGATAGATAGATAGATAGATAGATAGATAGATAGATAGATAGATAGATAGGGATATAGTTCAGGACTTAGATGCAAAAAAAAGCATTCGTACCAGGTACCTGTTAGACATATAGTTTTCGATTAATGTTACCTTTAGTTACATTGTGTTTTGCTGTTGTCACTGTTAGTTACATAGTGTTCAATTAGTGTTACTGATAGTTTTATAGTATACTGTTTGCTATATAGTATTCTGTAGGTAATAGAGTTAGTAATATACTGTTTTATTCGTGATATTGTTAGTAATATAGTGTTCTATTTGTGGTAGTGTTAGTCATATAAATTCTTTTGGTGGTACTGTTAGTGTTCTGTTAAATTGGAGTTTTAGTTTTGTAGTAAGCTTTTGTTGGTAATGTTAGATATATTGTGTTCTGTTTGTGGTAGTGTTAGCTTTATAGTGTTCTGTTGGTGCTACTCTTACCTATACAGTATTTTGATGGTGCTAATGTTAGTTATATAATGTTTTGTTGTTGCTACTTTTAGTTACGTAATGTTCGTGCTAATTTTATATATAAAGTGTTCTGTTGTTACTATTGTTAGTTATATAGTGTTATGTTGGTGCTACTGTTAGTTAAATAGTTTTCTGTAGGTGGTTCTGTTCGTTATTTAGTCTTCGGTGTTTGAATATTTAGTCATATAGTGTTCTGTCAGTGCTACTGTCGGTTATATAGTATTCTGTCTGAGATAAAGTTAGTTATATAGTTTCACATTGGTGCTAATGTTAATTATTTAGTGTTCTGTTGCTTCTTTAGTTTGATATGTAATGTTTCACTGGTGCTACCTTTACTTATGCAGTGTTCTGGTGGTGCTGCTTTAACTTATGTTGTATTCGATTGGTGACACTGCTAGTTTATATAGTTTTCCCCTTGTGGTACGGTTAGTTATATAGTGTTCTGTTAGTGGCAGTGCTAGCTATACAGTGTACTGTTTGTGGTAGCGTTAGTTATATAGTGGTCTGTTGATACTACTGTTACTTATACAATGTTCTGTTAGTGCTAGTGTAGGTTATACATTTTTATCTTGGTGCTACTGTTAGTTATGTAGTTTGTTTTGGTGGTAGTGTTGGCTATATAGTGTACTGTTGGTGATAATGTTAGTAGTATAGTTTTCTATTGGTGGTTCAGTTCAGTTCAGTTATTTGCATGTCCCTTGCGGAACTTTACCTCTCTAACAGCTTCCTTGTAAGCCTCGCGGTTGTAAGCAAGAAACCCTGCTGCTGATGCATCCATTTGCATGTTGTCAACGATGTCTTGCAGCCATCTTCACCTTGGTCTTCCTCTTTTTCCCATTATGTAGCCGTCCAAGACGGTCTTCTCTAGATTATCATGATGTTTAGTGTGTCTAAAATATTTAAATTTTCTTTGTTTAATCCTCTTTATTAGCCAGTCTTCTTCAATATTAAGTTCTTGTAGTATGAATAAATTTGCTGTTTTTTGTGTCCATGATATTTGAAGAACTTTTCTGTAGCATTTACATTCAAAGGCATTTATGTGTTTCGGTTTCTTTGCTGTTTTGTTAAATGTCCAGGTCTCAAGGGCATACATTTCGATAGGAAAGATGCATGCCCTTTTAAAAAAAAATCATATTTTTGTAGTTCTATCTGTTCTTCTCAACAGCTTGTTTATTTGTTTTACTTTTCGAAAAGCGATATATGTCTTCCTTTTACTTTCCCTCGGTGTATCTTCATTATTAGTTAGCGTTGATCAAAGAATTACTGTCCACAACAGAAAAAGGAATGGCAAAAATAATTATGTCAGTCCGTAAGAACAGCGAAGAACAAGACAATGTCTCTGATGTTTTTGCTGTGTTTGGTGGAATCAATGGTCATTGTTGTTTACTGCCAATGTTTCTTGTAGCTGCCATAGTATACTGATATTTGAAGAGCTGTTATCATGACCTTTTACCATAAAATCCATCATCACCATGTTCCGTCATTAAACCTATATTTGAAGTGGTCAAAAATGTGTCGATTCTCCTACATGTAGACAGCTGTGACACGTTTGAACCTGGTGTTTCTTGCCAGAGTGTATCTAACAGGTCACGTTGTCGTTTGTTAAAGATGTGAGATATTTAAGACCGAGTTACGTCAATAATGCGCTATTTCAGGTCAACTTCTTGTCTGACTATGGTACTTTCTTGTTGGCATCATGAATAAGAAGCGTCATCATTTGTTGATATATTTTATTATGTAACCATTTGCTGTTCAATGATGGAATTTTACTACGTCAACTCAAAGGTCAGAATATGTATATGTATATATATATATATATATATATATATATATATATTCCAGGTCATTCAAGAATTGGAGAGACGTACTGGGCATCAGTGGAATGCGATGGCCAGAGGCAGATAAAAGATCGCCAGAAAACAGTATGTTAATAATACATTCAGACAGAGACGACGGTAAACATCGAGAGAGGATAGGTATTATTATGTCAAATATAGCAGAAAAGACACTTGTAGAATGGGAACCAGTGAACAGTAGTATAATAAGAGCACGAAACAACCAAGACACGGAAGAATGGCAATAATACAGTGTTATGCATCCACGAACGATGCAGATGATGAAGTGAAAGACGATTCCAATCACCAATTACAATAAATCAATAACAAAGTTCCTAAACGCGACATCTTAATTGCTATGGGAGACTTCAACTCTAAATTAGGGAAATAAAAAGGTGATCACAGTCTGTGTGTAGAGAAAATAAAATTAAAACTGAAAAGCCAACACAAGAAATTAATGTACAGAAAGATAAACAGCCACAGCCTGCAAGAAAAGAATACTAACAGTAATTTCAATCAGGAACTTGCCAATCATTCAACAACACCCAGTGAAGTAGAGGAGATAGGTATAGATGAATTATGGAATTCTTACAGCACAGCCATAATTACAGCAGCAAAAGCAAGAGCTGGACTGAAAAAAAACACAAATAGAAAAGCATGGATATCGGAAACCACATGGAAGTATATGCATGAAAGATGAACAGTCAAATTAGACATGATTAATGTAAAAACAAAACCTCGAAAAGACATGGCAAAAGAACCATACAAAGAAAGTAAAAAGTTCAGCTAGATGAGATAAAAGAGAATACATAGACAATACGGCGAAAGAGGCAGAGAAAGCAGCAACAACATGAGACAGGAAAACTTTATATAACATACAAAAGAGGCTAACAGGTACTATTACATCTAAAGAAAGACCAATTCTTAGCAAAACTGGAACCCTATTAACATCAATTAAAGAAAAAAGCAAAGATGGACTGAACACTTCCATGAAATACTTAATCGACCACACCAAAAAGAACTGATAAACTTTGAAACCGACTTACTAACCCGACAACTAAATGTCAACCTAGATGAAATTACATTGCATGAAACTGAACCAACAGTGAAGTTAATGGCTAACAACAAAGTTGCAGGTGAAGATTAAATAGCAGCCGAAATGTTAAAAGCAATATTGACATCATGAGTGAACTAAAGAGAATGTTTAATGATTTGAAAAGAAGAAAAGGTAACTTCTAAACGGTAAAAAAAGAAGTCACTGTTAAAATACACACACAAAAAAGGCAACCTTAGTGACGTTAGCAATTGGAGAGGAGTAACTTTATTATCAGTTGTGTCAAAAGTATTTTGCATTGCCATTTTGAATAGACTTAAAGATATAGTGGATACCGCAATGAGAGAAGAACAAGCAGGATTTCGAAAAGGGAGAAGCAATCTTGACCAGACCTTTACCCTAGGAATAATACTTGAAGAACATATTGAAAAGCAGAAACCATTAGTACTGAACTTCATAGACTTTAAAAAAACAGCATACACAGAGATTCCTTGTGGAGAATTTTAAGTCTATATGGAATACCATCTAAAATTGTCAACAGCATTGAGGACTTTTGCAGTGGATATGTTTGAGTAGTCAAAACAGAAGAAGGCACGAGCAAATGGTTCCAGATTGAAACAGGCGTGAAACAAGGATGTATACTATTTCTTTTGCTTTTTGGAATTACAATAGACTTCATAATGAAAAAATGCTGCACAGGTAACACAGGTATTGACTGGGTACATGAGACTCAACTAGAAGATCTTGATTTTGCTGATGACATAACTCTTATCAGTAACAATGTGAATTCCATGCAAGAAAAAACAGATTTCCTTTCATCACTGGCTAGTAATATACGGCTTGAAATTAACAAGAACAAAACAAAAATAATGAAACGTCCCATTAATGAAAATGGAGAAATACACACAGAAGGAACATATATTGAATAAGTCAATCAGTTTGCATACCTTGGCAGCTACATAGACCAGGATGGTGACACTAGAAAGGAAGTTAGAATTAAAATTGCAAAAGCAGCATCGATCTTCAAGAATCTTGGGATCATACGGCATTCAAAAGTTAAAAGCATAAAAACGAAGTAAATACTATTCAATTCAAATGTAATATCCACCCTCATTTATGCATGTGAAATGTGAAAAACAACTAAAGAAATAGACAAGAAATTATACTCTTTTGAAAACAAATGCCTAAGGAAAATACTTGGCATCAAGTGGAACGAATTCAAGAACAATACAGAGATAAGAACAGATGACTGAACAACAACAAATCTCATGAGTGATCAGGAAAAAGAGATGGAAATATGTTGGTCACGTGATGAGAAGAAACAGTCAGAGAATCACAAAACAAGCTATCAAGGTGCGCAAGGTTCGTTAGCGGACAATAGCTGTTGGAACACAACAGGCCAAAGAAAAAGAGGCAGACCACGTGAAACTCTAAAGAGGATATTGTTAAAAGAGGCCAAATTAATAGGCATTATGTATATATATATATATATATATATATATATATGTATATATATGTGTGTGTATGTGTGTGTATGTCCCTATTCCTAATCTTCTCTCTCCAGTTGGTGACACGAATTTCTTTTATATCCTCTTCTATGTTGTCTTTCCAACTGTGTCTTGTTCTACCCCTTGATCATGTTTCCCTCACTTCTTGTGCATACATCATTTTCGTTTCTCTGTTCTCTTCCATTCTTTCTACATGGCCCAGCCAGTTTAGTCTGTTCAGTTTCAAGACACATATAATCCGTTGGCAATTAAATAAGTGTTTCAGTTCAGTGTTCTTTCTAGCTCTCCGTTATATTATATTATATATATATATATTTTTTTTTTTTGGAGGGGGGAGAAGGTGTGGTAGGGAAGGGGTTTTTTTTAAGACACTGCCCGATTTTAGTAGTCAATGAACCATAGCTGACATGCTGGCATTAGTTAGAAAAACATAACTGATATGACGACATCAGAGTTAGCTAACCATAGCTGACAAGCTGTCATCAGAGTTAGCGAACCTTAGTTGACATGCTGACATTAGTGTTAGCGAACCTTAGTTGACATGCTGACATTAGTGTTAGCGAACCATAGCTGACACGCTGACATCACAGTTAGCGAACCATAGCTGACATGCTGACATAAGATTTAGCGAACCATAGCGGACATGCTGAGATTAGTGTTAGGGAACCATAGCTGACATGCTGAAAGCAGAGTTAGCAAACCTTAGCTGACCCAGATCCTGTCTCATTTCTTCGTTGTTACCCCAGCTAACAGGCCCACCTGGCTAACAAGACACAGAACATCATAGTCCACATGCTGGTGAAATCTGCGTAGAGAACTACTACTTTCTAGCTGTACTCAGGGGCTGAACAGACAAATAGCTGTCTTAACCCGCTCCGAATCCGACATTATGATGTGGCTCAACATCTTCACCGTATCTGCTACAAAAAACACCAGCTCGTAGTTCCAAGGAGATTAAAGCAAACAAACAAACAAACAAGAAAAGAAAAGTTATGTTCTACAGCTGAATGTTGCTATCAATGATGGAAGGTTATCAACAACTGCAGAGTCTGAGACTAGGAGAATATTCAGACTCTGTAGTCAGAGGAAGAACTTGTTAAACACAAAGTAGGAACTAAACAAAAGATGAGATTTCTACTGGTTTATGTTAGATGTACTTCAAGCACAAAAATCAAATACTCACCAGGAAATAGACAGTTTAATGTTGATTCCCCGGTACATCTGTTCTCAGAATCTGTCTCTTCCACGTCTCTCTGTAGACATATTCTGTCATCTGTGGCTAATTTTTCTGGTACATAAGAGAACGAAATGAACTTTTAAAATGTACCATGTTCACACTAAGTAAATGATGACTTTGACAGAGAACGTGAGAGATTTTATACGATTGTGGAGTAGGGCTGCGGTAGTTTGTATATTCCATAGGAAAGTACCGACCGGTTCATACAAAACCAAGAAACAGAGATAATAGAAACGCTGCTGATCAACTCATTATGGAAGTCACTTTAGGCGGTTTTATTAACCCGCTGTTTGAAAATAAATATATCAAACAAACAAAAAAACCATCACATCTTCGAAAAAATAGAAATTCGTAAATCTGAATTTAATAATTTCCAGTTTACTCTTCTCCATGAGTGAAGTTTTGAGTTATCTCTCAGTCAGCCATTTCCTTCTCCCTGACAGAAAGAGAGAGAGAGAGAGTGAGAGAAACGAAAAAGAGAGTGTGAAAATGTGTGTGCGAAAGAGAGGCAAGATACATTGGGAGAGAGTGAGAGAGAGAACAAACATAATCACATGCATACTCATTCTCCCAGTCACCTAGATTTGAGTACGTACATAAGTGAATGTGCTCTTTCTCTCTTTCTCGTTGCATGTGTGCCTCTCTCTTTTACACACACCCACGCATTATCTCTCTAATGTGCTGCCTTTTTTTTATAACTATCCTAGGTATATTTATATTTTGAAAATAGTAATTATAAAATGCTAGGTATTACCCACCGTTTCAAACATCCGCGTGAAAGATTGGAACCAGATTTCCACGGATAAGAGAGGACTACTGTAGAGAGCTTATGAACGTTATAAAATAACATCAGTAATGGAGAATAGTTCATTTCAACAAGGATGATACAGAAAGAACTAAGTTTAATTTTTCTTCTAATTTTCTTGTTTTTATTCTGATTTTCAATTTAGTCCGTAGGAAAAGCTTTCATCAAAATATTGGACTGTTGTTTGTTCTTCTCTTATACGTTCTCATATTTTCCTGTCAATCTCGTTTATGCCAACTTTACTCACTCTTTTGATCATTTTGTAAAACAAAACCTTACACCTTAGTCTACCTTTATTACTAGAACCAGTTTTACCACAATCTACCTTTATTACTAGAACCAGTTTTACCACAATCTACCTTTATTACTAGAACCAGTTTTACCACAATCTACCTTTATTACTAGAACCAGTTTTACCACAATCTACCTTTATTACTAGAACCAGTTTTACCACAATCTACCTTTATTACTAGAACCAGTTTTACCACAATCTACCTTTATTACTAGAACCAGTTTTATCTTAGTGTACTTTTATTACTAGAAACAGTTTTATCACAATAGGCATTTTGTGAGAATAAATATGATATTATATGACTAATAAATGTATGGTATTTATAAATTGTTAGATCTTAGTTTATCTTCTTCAAATAATCATAAACTTATATTGTTGTTAATCAACAGTTTACACTGTTAGCAAAATCGAAACAAAGGTTGATCATATTTAATTTTGTTATTTATCAGATTATATTGTTATCAACAACACATCACTAAAACAATTTCCTCAAATACATGTTAAATATAGGTTAAATATAAAACAAACGTAACAAATATAAATTGCAATAAGTAATCACTTGCATGTTCATAAAAATCCGTAATATAACATTTAAATGTACCTAATAAACATCACTTCCATGTTACCAGTTAAAAAAAACCCATCAAATTCCCTACAATTTCTCTTGTGACATTTAGTAAGTTGCTTCTGTTACTGGCCTCTGTGGTACATTCCTTATATAACTAACCTGTGTTCTTATCTTTGTGTTTGCTTTTTAAAACTATCATCAAACATTTACCTGCTGTTTTTTTTTTATAAAAAATGTCTCAAATCACTTCTGATTTATTCAGTCATTATTTACCAGCTTTTAGCCAACAAACATGACTTTGGACGATGTAAACTCTATGAATTTGATGTCTTGTCTTGCCTTCCAATCTCCTTGTTGGTGTTCTATGCAGTCGATGTTGTAGAGATGTTGACGTAAAGCACCGTATCAGCTTGGGAGCGGGTTATGGCAGCTAATTTTTCAGTCCACGATTACAGCTA
This sequence comes from Achatina immaculata, assembly GCA_009760885.1. Lineage (NCBI taxonomy): Eukaryota > Metazoa > Mollusca > Gastropoda > Stylommatophora > Achatinidae > Lissachatina > Lissachatina immaculata. Next base: position 54,840,050 of record CM019693.1, read on the forward strand.
AAAAGCAGGGGGTGCGCAATGCTTCTTTAGCAGACTCCACCACCATGGGGACAATGGCGATGCCTGTCCCGATAGCCAAACTAGGCCTGTTACTCGGGGAACTGACAGAGAGGTGGGACAGGGTCTTGGTCAGCTATGGTTCGCTAACCCTGACACTGTGGGTCGCTGACTGCCTCATGGAACAGCCTCTTCACCCTCTATGATGTTGATAAAGTAAAGATCCGCGCATGCGTGTAATGTTTCTACATTTTACATTCTTGTGGAAGCAGTTATGAAGAAAATCACTCATTTTAAAGATAAAAAATTCACAAAACAAGAAAAATTCTGGTAATATCTTTTGTAATTGGTCCATGTCACTTTAACTCATAAGAGCCTTCAAATATTGTGCTAAATCATTGCAACTCTTGGTGAATGCTAACTATGTCGAAGGTTGGATCTGTAGTTTGTTTCAGAGAAGCTGTATCTAGTTCTAATATCCTATCCAAGCAGATATTTACAAAACACACACATTTACCACATTAATTTATTTCATTACAAGCTTCGGTCCACATAAGGCCAAGTTTAATTTTGAATGTTTGTGCCACGTCATTTTGGTTGAGATTAGCTAATGAAAAAAATAACATAGACGTACAGATCAAGAAAATGATGGTGTTAGATGTTCGGGATATCTTTTACACGTGGAAAAAAATTCAGCACAAAATAATTACGTACTGTGTGTGTCCACATCCATGTCTGATGTCAACGATAGTTTCCTCTTTTCTTGTTTTGCCATGGCCAATGAAAGCCCAGTCACTGCCTGATTTGACTTCTCACGTGACCTGCTTGAAAACATCCAGAAATTTCTATCAACACAAGGAAACAACGTTTATTACAATTCTTGCTATAACGATGCATAACAAATGAACTTAAACAAACATTTACGATGTAAAAGATCTCCTGTACTGACAGGAAAACTGGCTCTATCAAAGCTAGAATCAGGTCATAGAAAAAAAGCGGGTCAAATATGTTTAAAAGATTAAGGTGTGACTCCAAGATTATATGGAAATACATTCTCTGTTCATTGGCTTTGCTGATGACGATGATGATGATGGTGATGATGATGTTGATGATTATGATGATGATGATGATGAAATGTTACAAAGTATACTTCTTTCTGATATAACCATCCTGGTCTATGTAGCTGCCAAGGTAAGAAAATTGATTCACTTCTTCAATATATGTCCCTTCTACGTGCATTTTTCCATTTTGATTAATGGGACGTTTCATTATTTTTGTTTTGTCCTGGTTAATTTCAAGCCGTATATTACTAGCCAGTGAAGAAATCTGTTTTTTCTTGCATGGAATTCACATTGTTACTGATAAGAGTTATGTCATCAGCAAAATCAAGATCTTCTAGTTGGGTCTCATGTACCCAGTCAATACCTGTGTTACCTGTGCAGTATTTTCTCATTATGAAGTCTATTGTAATTCCAAAAAGCAAAAGAGATAGTATACATCATTGTTTCACGCCTGTTTCAAACTGGAACCATTCACTCATCTCTTCTTCTGTACTGACAAGATCTGTGATAACTGCTAGGTTGGGTCAGATCCACGGTCATCTCAGCTGTAAACTTTGATAGATAATAATTGCCATTATTTTACATGTCACAATCTCTCCTTGACGTAAAGTGCCAAGACCAATGTTACAGAAATATCTTTACTGGAAAGTTTCATGATCTGTTTCTGCAATGATGGGCAAGCGCAGTAGTTAAGATGTCGGTGAGATCTCTTTCAAAATCTGACAATTAAAAAAAAAATTCTTTGATGTGCTCACACCTACAGTAGTTCAGTTAGGACTTTAATTGTTTGATGTGCTCACACCTACAGTAGTTCAGTTAGGACTTTAATTGTTTGATGTGCTGACCATGTAGTTTTACTAGCACTTTCATTGTTCTTATCTGTCTATAAAACGCATGTGCATGTCTTGTGTTCACTTTCTTGAGCTCACATTCTTGTACATATCCCACGAAGGTAGGACAGAATCCATGATGATTTGAATAAAGCAGCCTTCTCTTTTGGATTGTGTCCTCTAGGACCCGAGTTGTTGGCAGAACTTCTCTTTCTTCTTCCTCCATCTGTCTGGAGCTACAAGCTGGTGTTCTTTGTAGTCGATGCAGAGAAGATGTTGAGGCGCAGCGTCGTGTCTGCTTGGTGGAGTGTTACGGCGGCTGTTTCTTCAGTTCCTGATTGTCTGTAGAGCAGGGGATGTAAAATGCTTCTTTATCAGACTCCACTACCACTAAAACTCTAGGATCCCTGTCTTGTTAGACACGCTAGGTCCGTTTCTGTGGGTACCAAAGGAGAAATGGGACATGGACTTGATCAGTTATAGTTCACCAATCCTGAGGCTAACATGCCAGCTATAGTTCACCAATCCTGAGGCTAACATGCCAGCTATAGTTCACCAATCCTGAGACTAACATGCCAGTTATAGTTCACCAACCCTGAGGCTAATATGCCAGCTATAGTTCACCAACACTGAGGCTAATATGCCAGCTATAGTTCACCAACCCTGAGGATAATATGACAGCTATAGTTCACCAACCCTGGGGCTAATATGCCAGCTATAGTTCACCAACCCTGAGGTTAACATGCAGGCTATAGTTCACGAACCGTGAGGCTAACATATCAGCAATAGTTCACCAACCCTGAGGCTAATATGCCAGCTATAGTTCACCAACCATGAGGCTAATATGACAGCTATAGTTCACCAACCGTGAGATTATATATGCCAGCTATAGTTCAACGACCCTGAGGATAACATGTCAGCTATAGTTCATCAACCCTGAGACTAATATGGCAGCTATAGTTCACCAACCCTGAGGCTAACATGTCAGCTATAGTTCACAAACCCTGAGGCTAACATGTCATATATAGTTCACCAACCCTGATGCTAGCAAGCCAGTTGCGGTCACTGACTGCCAAACTGGACATCGTATTTGTTGTTGGAACAAGCTCTTTTATACAACGTTCTCTTCATAGCATTTCTCTTCTACACATCTTCAGTTTTACTCGAAACTCATCCCACTCATTCTTTCTCTCCATCAATTTTACTCAAAACTCAGCCCACTTGTTCTTTTCTACTTCAGGCTTACTTAACACTCAGCTCACACGTTCTTTCTCTCCTTCAGTCTTAATTAACACTCAGCTCACTTGTTCTTTCTCTCATTTAGTCTTACTTAACACTCATCTTACTTGTTCTTTCTCTCCTTCGGTCTTACTTAACACTCATCTTACTTGTTCTTTCTCTCTTCAGTCTTACTTAACACTCAGCTCACTTGTTCTTTCTCTTCTTCGGTCTTACTTAACACAGCCCACTTCTTCTTTCTCTCTTTCAGTCTTACTTAATACTCATCACACTTGTTCTTTCTCTCCTTCAGTCTTACTTAACACTCAGCCAGCCCACTCGTTCTTTTCTACTTCAGTCTTAATTAACACTCAGCCCACTCGTTCTTTTCTACTTCAGTCTTACTTAACGCTCAGCCCACTCGTTCTTTTCTACTTCAGTCTTAATTAACACTCAGCCCACTCGTTCTTTTCTACTTCAGTCTTACTTAACGCTCAGCCCACTCGTTCTTTTCTACTTCAGTCTTACTTAACACTCAGGCCACTCGTTCTTTTCTACTTCAGTCTTACTTAACACTCAGCCCACTCCTTCTTTTCTACTTCAGTCTTACTTAACACTCAGCCAGCCCACTCGTTCTTTTCTACTTCATTCTTACTTAACACTCAGCCAGCCCACTCGTTCTTTTCTACTTCAGTCTTACTTAACACTCAGCCCACTTCTTCTTTCTCTCTTTCAGTCTTACTTAATACTCAGCACACTTGTTCTTTCTCTCCTTCAGTCTTACTTAATACTCAGCCCACTCGTTCTTTTCTACTTCAGTCTTACTTAACACTCAGCCAGCCCACTCGTTCTTTTCTACTTCATTCTTACTTAACACTCAGCCAGCCCACTCGTTCTTTTCTACTTCAGTCTTACTTAACACTCAGCCAGCCCACTCGTTCTTTTCTATTTCAGTCTTACTTAACACTCAGCCAGCCCACTCGTTCTTTCTCTCCTTCAGTCTTACTTAATACTCAGCACACTTGTTCTTTCTCTCCTTCAGTCTTACTTAATACTCAGCCCACTCGTTCTTTTCTACTTCAGTCTTACTTAATACTCAGCCCACTCGTTCTTTTCTACTTCAGTCTTACTTAACACTCAGCCCACTCGTTCTTTCTCTCCTTCAGTCTTACTTAACACTCAGCCCACTTGTTCTTTCTCTCTTTCAGTCTTACTTAACACTCAGCCCACTTGTTCTTTCTCTCCTTCAGTCTTACTTAACACTCAGCCCACTCGTTCTTTTCTACTTCAGTCTTACTTAACACTCAGCCAGCCCACTCGTTCTTTTCTACTTCATTCTTACTTAACACTCAGCCAGCCCACTCGTTCTTTTCTACTTCAGTCTTACTTAACACTCAGCCAGCCCACTCGTTCTTTTCTATTTCAGTCTTACTTAACACTCAGCCCACTTCTTCTTTCTCTCTTTCAGTCTTACTTAATACTCAGCACACTTGTTCTTTCTCTCCTTCAGTCTTACTTAATACTCAGCCCACTCGTTCTTTTCTACTTCAGTCTTACTTAATACTCAGCCCACTCGTTCTTTTCTACTTCAGTCTTACTTAACACTCAGCCCACTCGTTCTTTCTCTCCTTCAGTCTTACTTAACACTCAGCCCACTTGTTCTTTCTCTCTTTCAGTCTTACTTAACACTCAGCCCACTTGTTCTTTCTCTCCTTCAGTCTTACTTAACACTCAGCCCACAATCCATTCTCTCCTTCAGTCTTACTTAACACTCAGCCCACTAGTTCATTCTCTCCTTCAGTCTTACTTAACACTCAGCCCACTATTTCATTCTCTCCTTCAGTCTTACTTAACACTCAGCCCACTATTTCATTCTCTCCTTCAGTCTTACTTAACACTCAGCCCACTATTTCATTCTCTCCTTCAGTCTTACTTAACACTCAGCCCACTATTTCATTCTCTCCTTCAGTCTTACTTAACACTCAGCCCACTATTTCATTCTCTCCTTCAGTCTTACTTAACACTCAGCCCACTATTTCATTCTCTCCTTCTTTCTGTTTGAATAAAAACATTAACACATGTACCATCGCGTATAATGTTCCCCAGGACGAGAGGAAATCGCAATGAAGAAAAGAACGAATAAAATAATAACACAACCTTGACCCCATTACTACTTTTACATGACATCTTACTGAAATGTGCAACAAAATATAAATAATCTTCCATATTCTTCATATGTAATGATATCTCATCTAAGGCAAACATTAAAAAACTAAAAAGCTCTCACGTTATACAGATCATCATCAACATACATTTACTAGAAAAAAACGGATGATTCCTCCTTTCTCACTCTCAGACCTTCATGTTTGCTTATTATACACATTCTTATAATGTGTCTCTTATTAATCATGGCCCGTGTATTATTCACAATATCACACATTTATGTTAAGTCTAGTCCCTAAACACATATAGTAACATCAATAAATACACGCAGCAAAGATCAATAAATTCAATTCATGATCAGGCACCAACACAAAAAACTGCAGTATTCCATAAAACTGAATCATATCACTGGACTAAGCACTAATCATAGTACAGAACTTACTACTAATCATAGTACAGAAAGTAGTTCTAATCATAGCACCGGACTAAGCACTAATCATAGTATAGAACGTAGTACTAATAGTACAGAACGTAGTACTAATCATAGCACTGGAATAAGCACTAATCATGCTACATAACTTAGTACTAAACCTAGTACCGAACTAAGCACTAATCGTAGTACAGAACTTACTACTAATCATAGTACAGAACTTACTACTAATCATAGTACAGAACTTACTACTAATCATAGTACAGAACGTAGTACTAATAGTACAGAACGTAGTACTAATCATAGCACTAAACCTATCACCAACGAATCTTCCTTTGCTCATTCATCAAAAATTAAATAATAACCCAATACAGAATCATATGATGAAACACAAATAATCATTTAGTCCCCTTTCCCCACACAACTAAACACGATAACTACTCGAGTAAAGTTATTGACGTTTTGAAAAACATTTTTTCCGGTGAGAAAGTCCAACTCTAGGCTAAAATGTGGCAGTAGCAGCAGGCCATCTTGCTCACAACCGAGAGGCCTACAGGAGTGCTGTTTGGGAGGCAAAGTTCCGCAAGGGACAAGCAAAGGAATGAATGAAAGTGTCACGCAATGACGCTTCTGCGACCCACCGAAAATATAGGCAAATGCCCCACGATACTTTGAACTTCTTGTGGTCCTCACGAGGACCACAGCGAGGCTTAATGGGATCCTCCCGAGGACCACAGTAGGATCACGGGGGGATCTTGGTGGTAGATGTGTACAAAGAAGAAGAAGAAGAAGAAGAAGAAAAGAAGAAGAAGAAGATTTTTAAAAACGTTCATTACAACGTTTTTGGCATTTGAGTGTTCTGTTAGTGTTTATACCGTTTACTGCTCTGTTTTATATTCTCTTTATAGTAAGTTAAACGGTAAAATTCCCATTCCCATGCCATTGTGGCATATTGGGGAATACGGTGTTAAGCCCGTATTTTCCTTGACCTTCGGCACATAAAAGTGTGATAGTATATACTGTTAGTACTTACTATTACCGCGACACCTTGTATTATATTTTATAGTGTTCTTTTTCACAAGCACATTGGACAATACAAGCTTGGATCGAGGGGTGAACGACCTTGACTGAAGCGTCATTGTCCACGTGATCTAGTATTTGGTTGCGGGAGAATATCAATCAATCAGTCAAGTGCCATGGCGCGCGTCGTAGGCGATCATTTCTCTCCACGATTCCCTCTCTTTTGACTTGATTATGAGATCCACCGGTGAATTTCTTCCTAGCCACACTCACAGCCCATCCAATAACTTTTCTCTCTGTCTTCCTCTGTCTCTTCTTCCCTCAGTTTTTTCCAGTTGCCACAGTATGCTCCAATTTTCCTCTTCTCATAAAATGCCCTACGAATCTGGTCTTTGCTGTAATTTGCCGTATAACTCCAGCCTCTCTTAAGATTTTTTAGTTGGTTTTCTTAGCTGTCCATGCTACCTTCAACATCCTTCTCATTTGCATGGCCTCCATTTCTTGTTGTATTCTTTTATTCATGGACCATGCTTCACACCCATAAAACAGAACTGACTCAGTGTAACGTTTAATTAATCGGAATCATGCTTCCATTGATATGGATCTATTGCACAAGATGTTTCTCATTTCTTAATTATGGAAACATTGCATCAGGTCGGAATGGCCTTGCCATGTCTGTGACGTTGTGCTTATGGATGTGCTGTAAATTCCTGGGTATTTTGATGATCGTTGGTTATATCCTGCCCGTGCCCACCTCTTGTGATGTAGATTATGTAGTTGTCAATTTAGCTGTGATGTAGGGTTCGTGTCATTCCGTTTAATAAAATAATTTGTGTCTGATTACATTGTGATTTTTGTTCTTTTGATTGGTTGGTAACATGTCCAGCTCACAGTATCCTACTATAGTCTGCTTCTCATGTAGATGGCCATATTTTTGCATCAGTACAGATGATGTTGATGTAGGTAATGGCACCAGTGACTGCGGAGATGAAAGTGCAATACAAATATATTAGGTCGTGGTGGATGCCACAGGTAGGGCCCAGTGAGCTGAGGGCCCCAGGTACATAGAGTAACAATGTAAATATTGCAGACCTGAGAAGGTTTATTATTAATTAATATTATTCTTGACTTAATTTGCATTTTCATTGATTGTTTCTCACATTACTTTGCCCTTATTGATGAATAATTTCTTGATATCATGTTTATTGTCAGTGCCATTTGTTTGTGGTTGTTGAGATTAAAATTGTTGTATTATTGAATCAAGATTTCGTGATTTGTACTATAATGTATTGTTGTAGGATTGAATGATTGAAGATTTATGCACAATTAGCATACAATATACCAAGGAAGGGAGAACTTTGGTTGGCGGTCATGATGGGTGTAGCTAGACCGGACCCGAGTACGGTAGTACATTTTCAAGGGAAAGTTTGGTCTGTAACATCGTGATGAAATATTCCTCCCACTAGTTATAAAATGTAGCTTGCACCAATCACGTTTTACAATAATTCCGCAGTTTAAAATAAAACGCACAAGCTCAGCGAACTCCGTGTCCGAAGTGTCGGTGACGAGAATTACGAGTTTATTATTTATAAAATTACTGTAGAATTTTCAGCTATCTACAGTTCAGTCAAAAATGCATAAATAAGAATAACTCATCTTCCAAGTACACTTTAACTGGAATACACGAGGATTAGTAGATAATCTGTCACTCTCTCATGAACCTTCCGTGAAGTGTTATAAGTTGAGATCCTTCTGTTCACTATACACAATCTCGATGTCTGTTTGCTCAATAGCTCTCCTAAGTACTTGAAGTTCAAATGTAGCTCTTAGTTTCATCACATCACTTTGGCTATCTGATTCTATATCTCTCCGTCTATTTCTCAAAGTGCACTTCCACTAAATCTATCTCTCTAAATCTCGTTCAACCCGCAAGGGCTGGCTAGATACGTTCAACCTGCAAGGCCTGGCTAGATACGTTCAACCTGCAAGGCCTGGCTAGATACGTTCAACCTGCAAGGGCTGGCTAGATACGTTCAACCTGCAAGGACTGGCTAGACAAGTTTACCAGCTGACGGTGGTGAGTGTTTGTAAAATAAAATCTTCTTAGCCTGGATGGAAGGACCACGTTCTGTCTAACCTCTCTACTTCCCACCTGTCTCTGTGTCTCTCTGAGTGTGGATCTCGGTGTGCCTCCCTTTTATCTCTAAGTCTAGTTTGCTGAATGCATAAATCGATATTTCTGCCTAACCTCTGGTCCACTGGTTTTGATCTTCGTACCGATTGGTTCCTGAGTCATAACCTGTCAGGTTAGTGGTGTTAGAATGTCCACCCCTTGCCCTTTGCACCTCCTACCTGTACCTTATCTTATATCTTATATCCTTCCCGTGCCGTTAAACGTCACATAGGGCTCGCAAAGTATTTCGCCAATTTTCCCTGTCTTCGGCGAGTCTTTCAACCTCAACAAAGGATTTTATGCCTGTTAACTTGGCCTCTCTTAATAATGTCCTCTTCAGAGTTTCACGCGGTCTGCCTCTTTTTCTTTGGCCTGTTGTGTTCCACTTGATAGCTTGTATTGGGATTCTCTGATCATTTCATCTCATCAAGTGACCAACATATGTCCATCTCCTTTTCCTGATCACCCGTGAGACTGGTTGTTGTTCAGTCATCTGTCTTATTTCTGCATTGTTCTTGAATTCGTTCCACTTGATGCCGAGTATTTTCCTTAGGCATTTGTTTTCAAAAGAGTCTAATTTATTTTCTATTTCTTTAGTTGTTTTCCAGTTTTCACATGCATAAATGAGGGTGGATATTACATTTGAATTGAATAGTGTTAACTTGGTTTTTGTGCTTATAACTTTTGAATTCCATATGTTATCAAGATTCTTGAAGATTGATGCTGCTTTTGCAATTCTGATCCTAACTTCCTTTCTAGTGTCACCATCCTGGTCTATGTAGCTGCCAAGGTATGCAAATTGATTAACGTATTCAATATATATCCCTTCTACGTGTATTTTTCCATTTTGATTGAGGGGAATTTTCATTACTTTTGTTTTGTTCTTGTTAATTTCAAGTCCTATTTTGCTAGCCATTCAAGACGGGGTATCTGTTTTTTCCTGCATGGAATTCACATTGTTGTTGATAAGAGTTATGTCATCAGCAAAATCAAGATCAATATCTGTGTTGGATAATGATTTAGTTAAATAACTGTATAGACGAAATTGACATAGATTGAAACGTATGGCACATGTTACGTGATACGCTTTAGGGCGCTTTTATGACGCTATTGCATATAATTTTTAAATAAAGAAGTGACAAACTCGGCCAGCTGATCAATTAAACATTTAGAGGCGTGGCCTATTGGACAATTGACATACGAAAGATAAGTCACGGGGCAGTTTGAATGACGGACAATCATAACGCTCATGGGAACCAGTGGACGTCTGAAGGGTGTATGCACATCTACACCAAGAACCTGAACTCTGCGAGTAGGGGCAGTAACTTGGTGTGTGTGTCCGCCTAAATTTTAGGGATTGTATTTAATATTATGTCTTTGTAGATGTCTGCTTGTTGTGCCGTGTGTGTTTCTATGATATTTCTGTGTTGTTCTTACGGTGGTTGCAACTGTTCTGCATTCATAGAAAATGTGTTCTTCTGCTTCTAGTATGTTTCTCCTACATAGGCAACATCGTCCCATGTTAGTTTGTGTTAGTCCATGTGTGGTGAGTGTCATGTTGTATATGAATCTGAAGGTGATCAGTCTGGCTTTTGGTGTGATGTTCCTTCTCTTCTTCTCTTGCTTGGACCGGTCTCTATTCACTGACCGTCCTTGTTCCTCTGTCTTTACGCTACCTCCTCTCTCATGTACTTCCGTACTTCTCCGTCTTAGATTGTCTGTTCTTCCGTCTTCGGGCTCCGTCCTCTCCTCTACTTCCGTACTTCTTCGTGCTCTTCCGTCTCTCCGCTCGCCTTTTCGTCTTCAAGTCCAGATTGATGGATTAACCAATAGGTATTTTAGCTCCACCCTTTAGATGTCCACTCGTTCCAGTAAGCGTTCTGATTGTCCGTCATTCAAACTGCCCCGTGACTTATCTCTTGTATGTCAATTGTCCAAAAGGCCACGCCTCTAAATATTTAATTGATCAGCTGGCCAAGTTTGTCACTACTTTATTTAAAAACCGTGTGCAATAGCTTCATAAAACCGCCCTAACGCGTGTCACATAACAGGTGTCATACGTGTCAGTCTATGTCAATTTCTTCTATACAGTTGTTATTTACCTAAGTCATTGTGCTGCTCCTTCATGTCCGACGTTTTATTGTGTCCTTGCTTTTCATTGTGTCTGCCTTTCCTATTCATCTTTTCTATTTTGTTTACTCGTGTCAACGTCCAGTCACGGCTTTGTTATCACTGGACCATCCTACTTTCTGGTGTCCTTGCTTTTTATTACCTATATCTCAGCGTCACTGAGTCTCGTTATTTTTCTGTTTCCATTGTTTACCTTTGTCCGCGTCATGTTCTAGTGTCATAGAAGTTGTTTACCTTTCTCTTCCTTTCCTACCTACTTTTCTCTGTCGCTATTCGATGTTACTATTTTATTTACAGTATATTCTCGTAATCATATTCATTAATAATAATAATAACAACTATAATCATTACTTACAACCCCATGCTACACATGTAGTAATGAGCTAGCGGGTGCTGGTTTAGGTGTTTGATGATGCGACCCATGTGGCTGATTCTGAGTGCTTGTATGTTTGTCTGTATGTCTTGTAAGGCAATCCCTCCGTGTAGTTTGTCCTGTATGAGAGTTTTATGTTGTATGTTGTGTACGGTGTTCGTGAAGATAAAGTGCCTGATTTGTCTTTTGATTTCCTTGATTGTCCGTTGTAAAAAGGGGGGGGGGTGGTCTAGTACTGTAGCGGTGTACAATATTTGTGGAAAGATGTATGTGTTCACTCTGGTGCTTCTACCAAAAATGTTGCTGTTTTGTATCTATATCTTTGTAACATGTCTGTGATGCTTGTTACGAGGTTGTTCCATGTGGGTTTCTGTATTTTGTCTGGGTGTGATGGGAAGGTGATGCCGTACAGTTTGATGTTGTCTGTGTGATGGGAAAGTGATGCCGTACAGTTTGATGTTGTCTGTGTGTGATGGGAAGGTAATGCTGCACATTTTGATGTTGTCTGGGTGTGATGGGAAGGCAATACTGCACATTTTGATGTTGTCTGGGTGTGATGGGAAGGCAATGCTGCACATTTTGATGTTGTCTGGGTGTGATGGGAAGGTAATGCTGCACATTTTGATGTTGTCTGGGTGTGATGGGAAGGTAATGCTGCACATTTTGATGTTGTCTGGGTGTGATGGGAAGGTAATGCTGCACATTTTGATGTTGTCTGTGTGTGATGGGAAGGTAATGCTGCACATTTTGATGTTGTCTGGGTGTGATGGGAAGGTAATGCTGCACATTTTGATGTTGTCTGGGTGTGATGAGAAGGTAATGCTGCCCATTTTGATGTTGTCTGGGTGTGATGAGAAGGTGATGCTGCACATTTTGATGTTGTCTGGATGTGATGGGAAAGTGATACCGTACATTTTGATGTTGTTTCAATGTGATTGGAAGGTGATGCCGTACATTTTGATGTTTTCTGTGTGTGATGAGAAGGTGATGCCGTACATTTTGATGCTATCTGGGTGTGATTGGAAGGTAATGACGTACATGTTGATGTTGTCTGAGTGTGGGAAACGAAAAGGGAAATCTTTTTTGTCCCGCCATTTGCCTACGCCCATGACGACTTATTTCTGTATGCTGAGTTGGCTCCTCTACCCTGACCAAACTCTGTGAAGGAGTCTAAGATGTGGGTTATTGATCTGTCGGTTAGTGGGAAGAAAATCGTGTCGTCCGCGTAGGCTAGCAACTTTCTCTCCTTTCTGCCAGATACGAAAGTTCCCTGGACTGTTGTGTCTTCTCTGATCTTCTCTAGAAGTGGTTCTAGAGTGAGTATGTACAGTAAAGGAGAGATGGGGCAGCCCTGTCTTGCTGATCTAGTTAGGCTGAAATTCTCTGTAAGCGATGGTTTAATAAGACTTTGCTCTCAGGTTTGGAGTAGACAATGTGAGTCCATTCTCTAAAGTAGTTCCCTACGTTACAGTGAAGTAATATCTTGTGTAAGTATTGGTGTCACACTCTATCAAAGGCTTTCTTCTGATCTAAGGAAAGAATTGACGACTGTCCGTCCCTCTGGTATGTGTAGTGTATGATATCTCGTATGAAGAATGTGTGTGGTGGTGTATGTTTCTGTTTTCTACACTATATTGTTGGTCTTCGTGTATGAGTTTGTGCATAACTGGTTTGAGTTTGTTTGTGACCGCTTTTGTAAGTATCTTGTAGTCTACGTTTAGCAGAGATATGGGTCTGTAGTTCAGTTGTGTCTTGTCTGCGTTGTCTTTGGGTATGTGAGTGATGTATGATAGGTTTAGACTGGGTGAACGCTCTTTGTATTGAAAAGGCTCAGTGAAGTCTTGTAAGAGAAGAGGACCTAAGAGTGGAAAGAAGTGTTTGTAGTCCCTGTCTTCTCAGTTCTACTGTTCTTCTGTTCTTGTCCTCCTTGTCTCTAAAACTGAATGTCTGGCTTATATGTCGTAAGTCAGTTGTCTAATATCTCTAAATCTTTCTAATTGGTCAAACCTACCGAGTGAGCCCTGATTGGATTCCAGAATGAGTCAGTCCACTTCCTTTTTTCTCAAAACTATGTGCAAATTGCGTCCTAATGTAAGCAAACATGCCTCACCGATCAGTTGCGTCAAATACATCTCTCTAATTTTTATTGTTATCTAATTCCACTATCTCTTTCATTTCGTCTGTTTCAGGGATTAGTCCGTTCCCTACTCTTATTGTGTCCTTGCTTCTCATTGTGTCTGTCTCCACTGTACTATTGTTATCTGAGCAAATCCTCTTTCCCCGATTGTCAGTGTCTAGTATTTTTAAGTATCTCTTCTTCTGATTACTCTTCTCAGCATCCTGTAGTAATATTATGTCGTGGAGATGTACCTCTCCGATCGGTTCTCACATATTCGATCGTTTCTGATCTATTTCCTACGTGTCAGTAGTAATAATAACTTATAACAGAAATGTTAATAGTAATGACAACATTAATAATAATAATACTATGATCATTACTTACAAGGCCATGCTACACTTGTTCTTTACATTTCTTACCTAACGTTTTACTTATTTTCACTTATATAATTATATTATATACTTATTTTTACCTCATAACTAAAATATGTTCATAATTATAATTCCATGTCACATAGCTCTATGTTATACTTTCCTGGCCCTTCAGATTCTTAAATTAAACGCCTACCTAAAGTCTTTACCCTTCTTTTAGTTCCGCATTCCTTATCTCGGATCTCTTCCTTAAATCTAGTGCTTTATAACCCACTTCTCCTCCAGCTCCATTGCCTCTAAATTGCTCTACGTGATAGGTATTCCAGCACAAATCCATGGCAGTCATGACTGGTAATCTTCTACGTGTCCACTTCAAGACCCTACGTCTGCCCTGATACTTACAAGAATACTTTGCTGCTCACAGAGTGCCCGCCTACAAACTTCTTCCTCTTTACGTTCTAAACGTTCCCGAGACGGTTCAGTTTAACAAAACAGTTTGGAGACAGCGTTCACTGTTACTAGTTTTTCTCTCTACGTCTCCTTTTCTTTAAGTGTTCGCTGTTACCAGTTTTTCTCTCTACATCTCCTTTTCTTTCAGTGTTCACTGCTACCAATTTCTCTCTACTTCTCCCTTTCTTTCAGTGTTCACTGCTACCAGTTTTTCTCTCTACTTCTCCCTTTCTTTCAGTGTTCACTGCTATCAGTTTTTCTCTCTACTTCTCCCTTTCTTTCAGCGTTCACTGCTACCAGTTTTTCTCTCTACGTCTCCCTTTCTTTCAGTATTCACTGCTACAAGTTTTTTTTCCACTACTTCTCCCTTTCTTTCAACTTCTGTTGTTTTTGTATTTCCCCTGCCTACCTGCTTTGAGGCTTCGATTTGAAGGACCGCACCCATTTCACGCTCATGAAAGATCGTGCAGTTAATTATTTTACGTTCTGAATACATCTCTATGTGGAATATAGCGCTCTATTCTAGGTCAGTGTTGTATCGTGTATACTAACTGAAGGAGACATTTAATAAAAAAGATAAATTTCCCGTTTCCACCCCATTAAAGCATATTTAGGAATACGGTGTTAGGCCCGTATTTCCATGACCTTCGGCACATGAAAGTCTGATGTGGTCAGTATCACGCCTGGCCGCTTTACCTTCCCACATCTCTCTGGTTCCCATTTTTAGAGGCTGGGTGAACCCTGGGCCTTTTTGGTGTGTACCAGAAAACAATCCCACTGCTAGGACTGAACCCGGTTCCACGGGATTAGCAAGCCGAACTCCTAACCTTTTAGATAACGAGGTCGCCTCGTTGTTATATTTACACGTACACTCTGAGGAGACGAGTAGCTATGAAATATTCAGTCCTAGTGCAACAAGTCATAAATCAGTGAGACGGAACAACTCTATAGATCTTTTACTGTGAAAGTGAAGTAAGAATGCAAGCGGGAAACTGAGAGTATATTGGTCAAATACACATTATACAAGTTGTCACTGTTACATATACTGGAACCTTGAAATATATAAGTTAAGTAAAGAAAGCTTTATAAGTTCGGTTTTCTGTGTTAAATGCAGTAACATAATATGTGTAACGGGCAACAAATGTTTACAAATAGTACATTAAAAATAGCAAAGGTAGACTAATATATCACAAATTCATTGCAAAATTATTATTATTTCTTCTATATTTATCACTTTTATTTTAACATTACACGTGCCATCACAAAAATAATTCATTTATTTTTTATATAATAACAAATAATTTGTATCAATAAACAGACGTTTACCAGATCTGTTAACAAAATCTTTCTCTCAGTGAAGGAAGATGAAGAATGTCAGAATTTGCATTGACTTTCCACGTCCAGTGATAGATTTAACAGACTGATAAGGACTGAATCAGGCTGGATTTTATTCAGATTGCCAGATCACGTGACTGTAATCTATAGAATTCCCGGTAAAGCTCAGACTAATTTACGGAATTCCTGATTTGATATGTCCCTCCCATTTGTAGAATTCCATTAAAAGTGATAAATGTCAGAAAACAGTTATTTGTGGCCTTCTTATTGTAAAGATGTCCGTACTGAAAAGACAGACAGATAGACAGACAGACAGATATGTAAGTAGGAATGTAGGTAGGTAGAACACCTATGAAATGCTAGAAATTCGAAAATCGTTTAATCTCTGGAGAGCTCCAGGGAATTAGAAGAAAACCAAGATAAAATTATCTTAACGATCTAACCAGGTGGCAAGTGAATGGAGAGGCAATTGTCTAATATCACCAGGAAACATTCAATAATTCTCAAGTCACTATCTGCAATAATTCTCAAGTCACTATTTGCAGTAATTTTCAAGTCACTATCTTCAATAATTCTCAAGTCACTATCTTCAATAATTCTCAAGTCACTATCTTCAATAATCCTCAAGCCACCATCTTCATTAATTCTCGAGTCATTATCTTCAAGTCTCAAAGTCTATGAGTTAACATACTAAAAGACATTTCCAAAATGACCGTAACGTCTTTTATGCCTTGTACCACTACAGTATATACTTGTACAAAACAATGCTCTCAGATACTGTACATGTGGACAATCAGTATAGAAACAGACAATTCAAAGCCAGACCTACAACTGAAAAATATCATCTGATAGTCCTGAAACCTGGACACTTAACAAAACAGCCGAGAAACACATAAATGCCTTTGAATGTAAATGCTACAGAAGAGTTCTCCAAATATCGTGGACACAAAAATGAACAAATATATCCATACTACAAGAGCTTACTATTGAAGAAGGCTGGCTAGTAAAGAGGATTAAAGAGAGAAAACTTAAATATTTTGGACACATTAAACGTCATGATAATTTAGAGAAGACAGTATTGGAAGAATACATAATGGGAAAAAGAAAAAGAGGAAGACCAAAATGAAGATGGCTGCAAGACATCGTTGACGATCTGCAAATGGAGGCAGCAGCAGCAGGCCATCTTGCTCACAACCGAGAAGCCTACAGGAGTGCTGTTTGGGAGGCAAAGTTCCGCAAGGGGCATGCAAATGAATGAATGAATGAGTCCTGAGATTCCAAATGTGATGTAGGAAAAGCAATAATATCTTCTACATTACTTGAGTTTTGTAGTTATAATATTTACACGTACACTCTATATAATACGAGACCACAAGTAATCTAGTAGATACGGACCATATTCTTATCTAGAAGTTTCTGGATCTGAGACCCGCTTCTGACTCTCTGGACTTGACTTAGTAATTGAAATTTGATCACTTAAAAAACTGGCTGTAAAGGCAGAGGAAATATTCAGTTTACAACAAGCAAAAGTGATTTTCCTCCAAGCACGGCAGCCAACAAATGAAGGAGAAACCAAGCATATTACGTGAAGCTCGGATGTTTAATAACTTTTTCTTTAATAAATAGGAAACAAGGCTTTCGTACAGTAAAGTAAAAGAACATTATTTTGTAGAATTAGACCTCGAAAAAATCGTAGATCCCAAGTAGTTCTCTTGTGATTTTTCTTTCTCTGACAAAACTCTCATGACCCAACATTGAAACAGACAAAACCCTCCTGGCCCACTATTAAAACACATAAAATCCTCCAGGCCCACCATTAAAACAGAGAAACTATCAGGGCCCATCATTAAGACAGAAAAACCATCCGGTCTCACCATTAAAACAGAAAAACAATCAGGGCCAAAAATTAACACAGAGAAAACCTTCCGGGCCAACACTAAACAGAGAAAACCCTCTGGTGCCACCATTAAAACAGACAAAACACTCAGATTTCATCATTAAAATAGACAAAACCCCAGAAGCCCATAATTAAAACGTCCTGGCCCATATTAAAATAGTGATAACTGTCCGATTCCTCCAGTAAAATAGAGAAAACCTTCCAGGTACAACGTTAAAATAGAGAAAAACTTCCAGATCCAACATTAAAATAGACATAAACTTTCAGATCCACCATTAAAATAGATAAAACCTTCCAGGTCCAACATTAAAATAGAGAAAACCCTACAGATCCAACATTAAAATAGAGAAAACCTTCCAGGTCCAACATTAAAATAGAGAAAACCCTCCAGGTCCACCATTAAAACAGAGAAAACCTTTCGGGTCAACTATTAGAACAGAGAAAACCCTCAGCTTCCACCATTAAAACAAGGAAAACCCTCCGCTCCCACCATTAAAACAAGGAAAACCCTCTGCTCCTACCATTAAAATAGAGAAAACCCTCCGCTCCCACCATTAAAATAGAGAAAACCCTCTGCTCCTACCATTAAAATAGAGAAAACCCTCCGTTCCCACGATTAAAATAGAGAAAATCCTCCGGTCCCACCATTAAAATAGAGAAAACCCTCCTCTTCTACCATTAAAATAGAGAAAACCCTCTGCTCCCACGATTAAATTCGAGAAAACCCTCTGCTCCCACCATTAAAATAGAGAAAACCCTCTGCTCCTACCATTAAAATAGAGAAAACCCTCTGCTTCCACAATTAAAATAGAGAAAACTCTCTGCTTCCACAATTAAAATAGAGAAAATAGTCCGCTCCCACCATTAAAATAGAGAAAACCCTATGCTCCCACCATTAAAACAAGGAAAACCCTCTGCTCCCACCATTAAAACAAGGAAAACCCTCTGCTCCCACCATTAAAACAAGGAAAACCCTCTGCTCCCACCATTAAAATAGAGAAAACCCTCTGGTTCCATCATTAAAACAAGGAAAATCCTCTGCTTCCACCATTAAAATAGAGAAAACCCTCCGCTCCCACCATTAAAACAAGGAAGACCCTCTGCTCCCACCATTAAAACAAGAAAAACCCTCCGATCCCACAATTAAAACAAGGAAAACCCTCTGCTCCCACAATTAAAATAGAGAAAAACCTCCTCTACCACCATTAAAATAGAGAAAACCCTCTGCTCCCACCATTAAAACAAGGAAAACCCTCTGCTCCCACCATTAAAATAGAGAAAACCCTCAGATTTCATCATTAAAATAGACAAAACCCCAGAAGCCCATAATTAAAACGTCCTGGCCCATATTAAAATAGTGATAACTGTCCGATTCCTCCAGTAAAATAGAGAAAACCTTCCAGGTACAACGTTAAAATAGAGAAAAACTTCCAGATCCAACATTAAAATAGACATAAACTTTCAGATCCACCATTAAAATAGATAAAACCTTCCAGGTCCAACATTAAAATAGAGAAAACCCTACAGATCCAACATTAAAATAGAGAAAACCTTCCAGGTCCAACATTAAAATAGAGAAAACCCTCCAGGTCCACCATTAAAACAGAGAAAACCTTTCGGGTCAACTATTAGAACAGAGAAAACCCTCAGCTTCCACCATTAAAACAAGGAAAACCCTCTGCTCCCACCATTAAAATAGGGAAAACCCTCTGCTCCTACCATTAAAATAGAGAAAACCCTCCGCTCCCACCATTAAAATAGAGAAAACCCTCTACTACTACCATTAAAATAGAGAAAACCATCCGCTCCCACGATTAAAATAGATAAAACCCTCCGCTCCCACCATTAAAATATAGAAAACCTTCCTCTCCTACCATTAAAATAGAGAAAACCCTCTGCTCCCACGATTAAATTCGAGAAAACCCTCTGCTCCCACCATTAAAATAGAGAAAACCCTCTTCTCCCACCATTAAAATAGAGAAAACCCTCTGCTTCCACAATTAAAATAGAGAAAACTCTCTGCTTCCACAATTAAAATAGAGAAAACCCTCTTCTCCCACCATTAAAATAGAGAAAACCTTCCTCTCCTACCATTAAAATAGAGAAAACCCTCTGCTCCCACCATTAAAATAGAGAAAACCCTCTGCTTCCACAATTAAAATAGAGAAAACAGTACGCTCCCACCATTAAAATAGAGAAAACCCTCTGCTCCCACCATTAAAATAGAGAAAACCCTCTGCTCCCAATATTAAAATAGAGAAAACCCTCTGCTCCCACCATTAAAATAGAGAAAACCCTCTGCTCCCACCATTAAAATAGAGAAAACCCTCTGCTTCCACAATTAAAATATAGAAAATCCTCTGCTTCCACCATTAAAACAAGGAAAACCCTCTGCTTCCACCATTAAAATAGAGAAAACCCTCCGCTCCCACCTTTAAAACAAGGAAAACCCTCTGCTCCCACCATTAAAACAAGGAAAACCCTCCGATCCCACAATTAAAACAAGGAAAACCCTCTGCTCCCACCATTAAAATAGAGAAAAACCTCCTCTACCACCATTAAAATAGAGAAAACCCTCCGCTCCCACCATTAAAATAGAGAAAACCCTCTGCTCCTACCTTTAAAATAGAGAAAACCCTCTTCTCCCACGATTAAATTCGAGAAAACCCTCTGCTCCCACCATTAAAATAGAGAAAACCCTCTGCTCCCACCATTAAAATAGAGAAAACCCTCTTCTCCCACCATTAAAATAGAGAAAACCCTCTGCTCCCACCATTAAAATAGAGAAAACCCTCTGCTTCCACCATTAAAATAGAGAAAACCCTCTGCTTCCACAATTAAAATAGAGAAAACAGTCCGCTCCCACCATTAAAAAAAGAAAACCCTCTGCTCCCACCATTAAAACAAGGAAAACCCTCTGCTCCGACCATTAAAACAAGGAAAACCCTCTGCTCCCACCATTAAAACAAGGAAAACCCTCTGCTCCCACCATTAAAACAAGGAAAACCCTCTGCTCCCACCATTAAAAAAAGGAAAACCCTCTGCTCCCACCATTAAAACAAGGAAAACCCTCTGCTCCCACCATTAAAACAAGGAAAATCCTCCTCTTCCACCATTAAACCAAGGAAAACCCTCTGCTCCCACCATTAAAATAGAGAAAAACCTCCTCTACCACCATTAAAATAGAGAAAACCCTCTGCTCCCACCATTAAAACAAGAAAAACCCTCTGCTCAACCCATTAAAATAGAGAAAACCCTCCGCTCCCACCATTAAAATAGAGAAAACCCTCTGCTCCTACCTTTAAAATAGAGAAAACCCTCTGCTCCCACGATTAAATTCGAGAAAACCCTCTGCTCCCACCATTAAAATAGAGAAAACCCTCCGCTCCCACCATTAAAATAGAGAAAACCCTCTTCTCCCACCATTAAAATAGAGAAAACCCTCTGCTCCCACCATTAAAATAGAGAAAACCCTCTGCTTCCACCATTAAAATAGAGAAAACCCTCTGCTTCCACAATTAAAATAGAGAAAACAGTCCGCTCCCACCATTAAAAAAAGAAAACCCTCTGCTCCCACCATTAAAACAAGGAAAACCCTCTGCCCCGACCATTAAAACAAGGAAAACCCTCTGCTCCCACCATTAAAACAAGGAAAACCCTCTGCTCCCACCATTAAAACAAGGAAAACCCTCTGCTCCCACCATTAAAACAAGGAAAACCCTCTGCTCCCACCATTAAAACAAGGAAAACCCTCTGCTCCCACCATTAAAACAAGGAAAACCCTCTGCTCCCACCATTAAAACAAGGAAAATCCTCCTCTTCCACCATTAAACCAAGGAAAACCCTCTGCTCCCACCATTAAAATAGAGAAAACCCTCTATACCGCACAGCCTTGCCCTGGCCCGCCCCTCCTCTGGTGGAGCCTGCATGTGATAAACATCTAACATAAAGAAGTAACAAGTGTATGGAGAACATACTCAGTATAATACTTTTACCTGTGCACAGACGACAGCTATGGAGAGTATAATCCGACACGCCAGTCTGTGGGTGGATTTGTTCAATAAAATCACAATAAAAGTAATCCACCGTTTCAGAGCTGTAGTTTTCCTGAGATTCCCCGTCACATTTTCCAGAGTGTACGTGGCCGTGCTCGTCCGATACATTCCCCAGCAAGAAGATGTGAGCTCCACTAGATCCTGGACACGTGGCCGTGGTGTATGTCAGTTGGGAATAAATTGTTTGAACATTCATTACTCTGCTGGTACAGTAGCCTACACTGACCTGTTTGCTACATCCATGAGGATGGGACACTATAACAATCAGTACTCTCCTAGAATAGGGGGCAGAACATGAAGGCAAAGATCTCTCTCTTATGATGATACGTCGGTACCACAAACACGTTTTCTTCTCTAAAGATTTAAACTCTGCCAGGATGTTGTTCAGTCTGTCAGCCAGGTCAAGATCGTAGGTCACACATGTCTTGTGCTACATTACTTATCGTGACTGACAAGTCTGTCAATGTAACAACACCAAGACAGGAATCGGGTGTACCACCCCCATCAAAGAAAAGATGGCACGTGGCGTGTTGTCCTTCTATCTCATCAAACACAACGTGGGCCGTTGTTTCTATGTAAATCTCAGCGTAAGCCTGACCGATTTTTGGTGAGGAAGAAAATCTGCAGTCAGGACATCTACAATATTTACTGTGTTTGACCACACAAAACACCCACCCAGTCCCTGTTCTCAACATATCCCTGGGATTGTTTGACCACACAAAACACTCACCCAGTCCCTGTTCTCAACATATCCCTGGGATTGTTTGACCACACAAAACACCCACCCAGTCCCTGTTCTCAACATATCCCTTGGATTGTTTGACCACACAAAACAACCACCCAATACCTGTTCTCAAAATATCACTGGAATTGTTTGACCACACAAAACACCCACAAAACCGTTGTTCTCAAAATATCCCTGGAATTGTTTGACCACACACAACATCCACACAATCCCTATTCTCAACATATCCCTTAGATTGTTTGACCACACAAAATACTCACCCAATCCCTGCTCTCAACATATCCCTGGGATTGTGTGACCACACAAAACACCCACCCAATCGCTGTTCTCAACATATCCCTGGGATTGTTTGACCATACAAGACACACACCCAATAGCTTTACTCAACATTTCCCTGGGATTGTTTGACCACACAAAATACATAACCAATCCCTGTTCTCAACATATCCCTGGGATTGTGTGACCATACAAAATACCTTACCCAAATCTAGTTTTTAAAATATCCCCGGGGTTGTTTGACCACACAAAACACCCACCTAATCCCTATTCTCAACATATCGCTGGGATTGTTTGACCAAACAAAATAAACCACCCAATCCCTGTCTCAATATATTCCTGGGATTCTTTTACCATGCACGACACCCACCCAATCGCTGTTCTCAACATATTCCTGTAATTGTTTGACCACACAAAAGATCAACACAATACTTATTCTCAACATATCGCTGAGATTGTTTGACCATACAAAACACACACCCAATCGTTGTTCTCAACATATCGCTAGGATTGTTAGATCACACAAGGCAACCACCCTGTACCTATTCTCAACATATTCCTGGGATTATTAGACCACACAAAACACACACCCAATCCCTGTTCTCAACATATCGCTGGGATTGTTTGACCACACAAAACCCATACCCACAAACTCTGTTCTCAACATATCCCTGGGATTATTAGACCACACAAAACAACCACACAATCCCTATTCTCAAAATATCCCTGGGATTGTTTGACCACACAAAACACTCACAAAATCCCTATTCTCAACATATCCCTGAGATTGTTTAACCACACAAAACACACACCCAATCCCTGTTCTCAACATA
>CM019693.1:54868525-54896132 GCA_009760885.1 Achatina immaculata
TTCATCACTTCTAGTGTCAACCTACTAATCACATCCTCTGTTAGTCTATTCATCACTTCTAGTGTCAACCTACTAATCACATCCTCTGTTAGTCTATTCATCACTTCTAGTGTCAACCTACTAATCACATCCTCTGTTAGTCTATTCATCACTTCTAGTGTCAACCTACTAATCACATCCTCTGTTAGTCTATTCATCACTTCTAGTGTCAACCTACTAATCACATCCTCTGTTAGTCTATTCATCACTTTTAGTGTCAACCTACTAATCACATCCTCTGTTAGTCTATTCATCACTTTTAGTGTCAACCTACTAATCACATCCTCTGTTAGTCTATTCATCACTTCTAGTGTCAACCTACTAATCACATCCTCTGTTAGTCTACTCATCACCTCTAGCGTCAGTCCACTAAACATTTCCAAGCAGATCAGAGCGATATACGCGGATGAGACAACCACCAGGTCTGATCCTAATATCACTCACATTACGGGACTAAACCTCCTGAAATTCAAGTTGCAGGGTTGGAAACTAGTGAGGTTCAGAATACCAGCTCACAACCTACTCATGTTCTAAGACAACCAGAAGGACTGTAGAGTTTTGCTTTGTTGTTTCATGTCCTAGCAAGCATGATGATACAGATACTGACAGTGTACTCTGTCTCCAGACAACTACAGCTCTAGATGTAGCCAAAATATGTAGCCAAGACACGCTAGATGCTATCAAGTAACTCGCTAAAATCTTTACCAAGGCTGAGGAAGTTATAATGGATAAAAAAAACTTCGCAACAATCTGAAAATGACAATCTCCGGGAGAAAGAATGTAAGGTCAACATTTAACATCAGACTTTCTGAATAACTGAATAAATAACCACGTGGACGTAGGAGAAAACGGCAACAGAGTAATCAAATCAGTGTCAGTGCACTCATCAGTCCACTCATTAGTCCACTCATCGGTCCACTCATCAGTCCACTCATCAGTCCACTCATAATTCAACTCATCAGTCCACTCATTAGTCCACTCATCAGTCCACTCATTAGTCCACTCATTAGTCCACTCATCAGTCCACTCATTAGTCCACTCATCAGTCCACTCATCAGTCCACTCATAATTCAACTCATCAGTCCACTCATCAGTCCACTCATCAGTCCACTCATAATTCAACTCATCAGTCCACTCATTAGTCCACTCATCGGTCCATTCATCAGTTCACTCATCAGTCCACTCATAATTCAACTCATCAGTCCACTCATTAGTTCACTCATCGGTCCACTCATCAGTCCACTCATCAGTCCACTCATCAGTCCACTCATAATTCAACTCATCAGTCCACTCATCAGTCTAATCCTCAGTCTACCCATCAGTCTACTCATCAGATCTAGTGTCAGTCTACTCATCATTCTACTCATCAGTCTACTCATCAGTCTACTCATCAGTCCACTCCTCAGTCTACTCATCAGTCTACTCATCAGATCTAGTGTCAGTCTGTTCATCAACGTCAGTCTATTTATCACCACTACTATCATTCCAAGAGGGGGCCGTTCCAAGAAGCAATAAAGAGAAATTAACTCCCATTCTCTCCCAGAGTAAATTTTGATTGGAAATGTTGCGAGAAAGAAACGGGGAGGAAGTTCATCTATAATTTTAAAAACATATTGGACTTGTTTAAAATGTGCTGCTTCTCTTTGTGTTTAGATTACCTAAAAAACGCTTTGAGCAATGATGCGTATAAATGTGTGTGATAAGTCAAGATTTCCAGTGGTTGTTTTGATGTGAAAGAGTTGAAGATGTTAAAATCAGTTTAGTAAGCCATGATTCTGTATTGTTTAACATGCCATGATTCTGTATTGTTTAACATGCCATGATTCTGTATTGTTTAACATGCCATGATTCTGTATTGTTTAACATCCATGATTCTGTATTGTTTAACAAGCCATGATTCTGTATTGTTTAACATGCCATGATTTTGTATTGTTTCACATGCCATGATTCTGTATTGTTTAACATGCCATGATTCTGTATTGTTTATCATGCCATGATTTCGTATTGTTTAACATCCATGATTCTGTATTGTTTAACATGCCATGATTTTGTATTGTTTAACATGCCATGATTTTGTATTGTTTAACATGCCATGATTTTAAAATGTTTATCATGACTTGATTCTATATTTTTTACCATGGCATGATTCTATTTTGTTTAACATGGCATGATTTAGTGTTTTACATACCAAGATATTTGTGTGTGCATTCCATGACAGACCGTGTTTAAAATTAATTCATGACGGTTAATGTGCATTTTATTTTATAATTTATAAAACACCCAGGAAACACAGAGAATAAAAGTCCTGAAATTCAAGTTGCAAGGTTGGAAACTACTGAGGTTCAGAATACCAGCTCACAACCTACTCATGTTCTAAGACAACAAGAAGGACCCTAGAGTTTTTCTTTGTTGTTTCATGTCCTAGCAAGCATGATGTTCCAGATACTGGCAGTGGGCTCTGCCTCCTGACAACTACAGCTCTAGATGTAGCCTGCATATAGACACGCTAGATGCTATCAAATAACTCGCTAAAATCTTTATGAAAGCTGGGGAAGTTATAACGGAAAAGAAAATTCGCAAGAATCTGAAAATGACAATCTCCGGGAGAAATTATGTTACTGTAAGGTGAACATTCAAAATCAGACTTTCTGAATAACTGAATAATGGACCACATGGACGTAGGAGAAAACAGCAATAGAGTAATCTAATCAGTGTCAGTCCACTCATCAGTCCACTCATTAGTCCACTCATCGGTCCACTCATCAGTCCACTCATCAGTCCACTCATAATTCAACTCATCAGTCCACTCATTAGTCCACTCATCAGTCCACTCATTAGTCCACTCATTAGTCCACTCATCAGTCCACTCATTAGTCCACTCATCAGTCCACTCATCAGTCCACTCATAATTCAACTCATCAGTCCACTCATCAGTCCACTCATCAGTCCACTCATAATTCAACTCATCAGTCCACTCATTAGTCCACTCATCGGTCCATTCATCAGTTCACTCATCAGTCCACTCATAATTCAACTCATCAGTCCACTCATTAGTTCACTCATCGGTCCACTCATCAGTCCACTCATCAGTCCACTCATCAGTCCACTCATAATTCAACTCATCAGTCCACTCATCAGTCTAATCCTCAGTCTACCCATCAGTCTACTCATCAGATCTAGTGTCAGTCTACTCATCATTCTACTCATCAGTCTACTCATCAGTCTACTCATCAGTCCACTCCTCAGTCTACTCATCAGTCTACTCATCAGATCTAGTGTCAGTCTGTTCATCAACGTCAGTCTATTTATCACCACTACTATCATTCCAAGAGGGGGCCGTTCCAAGAAGCAATAAAGAGAAATTAACTCCCATTCTCTCCCAGAGTAAATTTTGATTGGAAATGTTGCGAGAAAGAAACGGGGAGGAAGTTCATCTATAATTTTAAAAACATATTGGACTTGTTTAAAATGTGCTGCTTCTCTTTGTGTTTAGATTACCTAAAAAACGCTTTGAGCAATGATGCGTATAAATGTGAGTGATATGTCAAGATTTCCAGTGGTTGTTTTGGTGTGAAAGAGTTAAGGATGTTAAAATCAGTTTAATATGCCATGATTCTGTATTGTTTAACATCCCATGATTCTGTATTGTTTAACATGCCATGATTCTGTATTGTTTAACATGTCATGATTCTTTATTGTTTAACATTCCATGATTCTGTATTGTTTAACAAGCCATGATTCTGTATTGTTTAACATGTCATGATTCTTTATTGTTTAACATCCCATGATTCTGTATTGTTTAACATGCCATGATTCTGTATTGTTTAACATGCCATGATTATGTATTGTTTAACAAGCCATGATTCTTTATTGTTTAACATGCCATGATTCTGTATTGTTTACTGTGTCATGATTCTGTATTGTTCAGCATGCCATGATTTAATACTTTTTTTGACAAAACAAGACTTTTTTGTGGATTCCAATGACAGACCGTGATTCAAGTTAATTCATGACCGTTAATGTGCATTTTTTAAAAACTTACAAAACACCCAGGAAACACAGAGAATAAAAACTGCGTACATAATGCGAGCACTTTAGTTCTTTATTAAGATCGGGAAAACATTTATTGACCAGACTACGTAAGAGATCAGTCAACCTGACAGAGACTTTTCATTGGTTATAGTGGGAATTCCCGAAGCTACACAGAGCATGTATGAACCGGAGATTCAATGTTCCGCCCAAGAATATACTTGTAGGCAGACACAGACAACTAACTTTATCAGATTTATAGTTTCTTGCACTTCTTCTATATGTCTGTATGCCTATGCTAAACTAATATCAAATGTTAGCGAAAGAGAGAAGTGGAGAAATGAAAAGCAGAATATCACACTCCTGCCACGTTACATTAAAGTTAGCGTTATAGATTGCTACAGTAACGCTATACATTATATATCAAGTCATTTTTCTCTGATTAAGAGTGTCGAATATTTTTTTAAAAAGTATTCCTTCTATCCAGTTTTTTACTTTTTTGTACACCACCTCTAATGTCTAACCCAATGTGAATCTATTCTTCATCTCTAGTCTCAGTCTACTCATCATTTTCAGTGTCAATCTATTCATCATCTCTAGTATCAGTCTAATCATCATCACTAATGTCAATCTACTCATCATCTCTAGTGTCAGTCTACTCATCATCTCTAGTGTCAGTCTACTCATCATCTTCAGTGTCAGTCTACTCATCATCTCTAGTGTCAGTCTACTCATCATCTCTAGTGTCAGTCTACTCATCATCTTCAGTGTAAATCCACTCATCATATCTAATGTCAGTCTATTCATCATCTCCAGTATCAGTCTAATCATCATCTCTAGTGTCAATCTACACATCACCTTCAAAGTCAATCCACATATCATCTCTAGTGTCAGTCTACTCATCATCTCCAGTATCAGTCTACTCATCATCTCCTGTGTCAGTCTACTCATCATCTCTAGTGTCAGTCTACTCATCATCTCTATTGTCAGTCTACTCATCACCTCTAGTGTCAATCTACTCATCATCTTCAGTGTCAATCCACATATCATCTCTAGTGTCAGTCTACTCGTCATCTCCAGTATCAGTCTACTCATCATCTCCAGTGTCAGTCAACTCATCATCTCTAGTGTCAGTCTACTCATCATCTCTATTGTCAGTCTACTCATCATCTCTAGTGTCAGTCTACTCATCATCTCTAGTGTCAATCTACTCATCATCTCTATTGTCAGTCTATTCATCAACTCTAGTGTCAGTCTACTCATCATATCTAGTGTCAGTCTACTCATCATATCTAGTGTCAGTCTACTCATTATCTCTAGTGTTAATCTACTCATCACCTTCAGTGTCAATCCACATATCATCTCTAGTGTCAGTCTACTCGTCTTCTCCAGTATCAGTCTATTCATCATCTCCAGTGTCAGTCTACTCATCATCTCTAGTGTCAGTCTACTCATCATCTCTATTGTCAGTCTACTCGTCATCTCTAGTGCCAATCTACTCATCACCTTCAGTGTCAATCCACATATCATCTCTAGTATCAGTCTACTCATCATCTCTAGTGTCAATCTACTCACCGAATCCAGTGACATTCAGTGTCACTCTACACTTCTAATCCATTGTCATTCTACTCATCATCTGGAGTTTCAATCTATTCATCACTTCCATAGTCATTTTAATCATCATCTCGTATCATTTCACTCATCACTGTAATGTTAGTCTATTGTCAGTCTACTTATAGCCTTTATTGTCAGTCTAATCATCACCTCTAGTGTCATTCTACTCATCACATCTTGCGTCAGTCTACTCATCACCACAAATGTCAATTTTTTCATCACTACTAGTGTCAATTTACTCATCATCTTTATTGTCAGTCTATTCATCACTTCTATTGTTATTCTACTCATCATCACAAATGTCAGTCTGTTCATCACTACCAGTGTTAATCTACACATCACCTCTAGTGTCATTCTTCTCATCTCCAGTAGTGTCAGTGTACTCATCCTCTGTAATGTAATATTCTCATCACCTCTATTCTCACTCTACAAATCAACCTAGTGTTAATCTACTTATCACCTCTACTGCATGTCTACTCCTTACCTCTAGTGTCAGTCTAGTCATTATCTTCAATGTCATTCTACATATCATCTCGTGTCAATGTATTAATCACTTCCAGTGTCGGTGTATTCATCACATTCATTATCAGTTTACTCATAACCTCCAGTGACAATTTAATATTCTCTTCCTCTGTGATTCTATTCATCACCTCCACTGTCACTCTACTCATCACTGCCACTGTCAGTCGATTCACCATTTTCAGTGCCAAGCAGATAAAAGCGACAGACTCAGATCAGACACCTGCCAGGTATGATGCTAACATCACTCACGTTACGGGGCTAAACCTTCTGAGGTTCAGGTTCATCATCATCATCATCGTCATCATCATCATCAGGTGCCGTGCCCACTGGCGTTGGCTATTGTGCTTCTCCTGAGTACGCGATCCTTCATGCAGGTCATCAGCTCAGCTGAGATTCAGGTTACCGTTTTGAAAACTACTGAGGTTCGGAAAGGCAGCTCTGAACCTACTCATGTTCTAAGACCACCAGATGGACTGACGACTAAAGAGCTAAGCTTTGTTGTTTCATGTCCTAGCAAGCACGATGATTTAGATACTGATAGTGTGCTCTGTCTCCAGACAACTACAGCTCTAGATGTAGTCACACTATGTATCCAAGATAAGATGGATGATGTCAAAGATCTCGCTAAAGTTATGAAGGCTATGAAAAGTGGAATGCACAGAAGAAAATAAATCGCCGGTATAAGATTATGATTATGATTTTTAAAATACCAAAAAAAAAGGCAACCTTAGTGACTGTAACAACTGGAGAGGAGTAACCTTAATATCAGTTGTGTCAAAAGTATTTTGCAAGGTCATTTTGAATAGACTCAAAGATATAGTGGATACTGCAATGAGAGAAGAACAAGCAGGATTTCGAAAAGGGAGAAGCTGTCTCGACCAGATCTTTACTCTCAGAATAATACTTGAAGAACGTATTGAAAAGCAGAAACCATTAATACTGAACTTTATAGATTTTAAAACGGCATTTGATAGCATAAACAGAGATTCATTATGGAGAATCTTATGTCTATATGGAATACCATCTAAAATTGTCAACATCATTAAGGACTTCTACAATGGATATGTTTGTGCAGTCAAGACAGAAGAAGGGATGAGTGAATGGATCCAGATTGAAACAGGTGTGAAACAAGGATTACAATAGACTTCATAATGAAGAAATGCTGCACAGGTAACACAGGTATTGACTGGGTACATGGGACCCAACTAGAAGACCTTGATTTTGCTGATGACATAACTCTTATCAGTAATAATGTGAATTCTATGCAAAAAAAAAAACAGATAGCCTGTCTTCACTGGCTAGCAAAATAGGACTTGAAATTAACAAGGACAAAACAAAAATAATGAAAAGTCCTCTCAATCAAAATGGAAAAATACACATAGAAGGGACAGAATGAATGAATGAATGAATAATCTTTATTTTTAAAGGGTAAAGAATGTGGCACGCATGCCCATCTTACATTCTGCCCTTCATCACTCCATCTTTCATTCTTCCCACACACTTGATTTCGTACAAATATACAAATAAAATTAGGAAAAAACATATAAAAGAGTGTAAGATTTAACTAATACATTCAAGGTAAAAGAGAAGAAGTAATTAACCTAATAAAATAACACTCACCCACACATACACATGCAGACATATACATAAACAAAAATACATTGTAAATACAGATCTTCTAACATATGTTAGAAGAAGTCAATCAATTTGCATACCTTGGCAGCTACATAGACCAGGATGGTGATACTAGAAAGGAAGTTAGGATCAGAATTGCAAAAGCAGCATCAATCTTCAAGAATCTTGAGAACATATGGAATTCACAAGTTATAAGCACAAAAACCAAGTTAAAACTAGTCAATTCAAATGTAATATCCACCCTCATTTATGCATGCGAAAGCTGGAAAGCAACTAAAGAAATTGAAAATAAATTAGACTCTTTTGAAAACAAATGCATAAGGAAAATACTCGGCATCATGTGGAACGAATTCAAGAACAATGCAAAGATAAGACGGATGACTGAACAACAACCAGTCTCATGGGTGATCAGGAGAAGGAGATGGACATATGTTGGTCACTTGATGAGAAGAAATGATCAGATAATCCCAAAACAAGCTATCAAGTGGAACACATCAGGCCAAAGAAAAAGAGCCAGACCGCGTGAAACTCTGAAGAGAGGCCAAATTAACAGGCATAAAATCCTTTGATGAGGTTGAAAGACTCGCCGAAGACAGGAACATTTGGCGAACTACTTTGCGAGCCCTATGTGACGTTTAACGGCACGGGGAGGATAGAAGATATATAAGAGATAAGATAAGATTATGACAGTCTCCTGGAAGAAATTATTTTTTTGTGTAAGTTGAACATTTCAAAGTAAGACTTTCTGAACTAATAAAGAATGAATAACATCGGTATAAGAAAAAACAGCAACAGAGTAGCCAAAATGTGGCTTATCACCTCCAGTGTCAGTCTACTCACCAGTGTTGGTCTATTCATCACCAGCAGTGTCATTCCAAGAAGGGGCGTTCCAAGAAGCAATAAACAGAAATTAATTACCAAATAAAACAGAGTATACTGTGACTGGAAATTTTCTTAGAAAGAAAGTGGGAGGTAGAAATATGCTGCTTTTCATTGTTTTGTGACTACCTATTTAGGAATTGAGCAATGACTGGCACAGGTGCGTTTGATGTCTCAACATATCCACTGGTGTTCTGGAGTGAAAGAGTTAACGATGTTAATTACAGTATAATTTGCCATGATTCTATATTGTTTAATATGCCATGATTCTATGTCGTTTAATATGGCATGATTATATATTGTTTAATATGCCATGATTCTATATTGTTTAACATGTCATGATTCTATATTATTTAACATGCCGTGATTCTATATTGTTTAACATGTCGTGATTCAATACTATTCAACATGACAAGAGTGTAAATTGTTTTGCATGTCATTATTCTATATAATATTCTATGCAATGATTGTATAATATTTAATATACCCTGTTTTGTGCATGGATTCCTTGACAGACCGTGATCAAAGTTAATGCATATTAGTTAATGTAATATTTCAGTTGCATTTGTTTATATTTACAAAATACTTAGGAGATAGGGAATAGAAACTGATTAGATAGTGCACTCTAGTTCTTTATTAAGATCGGGAAAAAAATTTTTGACAAGATGACGTAAGAGCTCTGTCAACCTGACACAGTCTTTATGTGTGTTATAGTGGGAGTTCCCGAAGCTACACAGAAAACGATTGAAACTGTTGTTTGATATTCCACAAAAGAAAATATTTATAGGCAAACATAAACAACTAACTTTATCAGATTTAACCTAATACATTAGAGAACTCTATGAGGACAATAGAAGAGAAATAGATAAAAGAAATAATTATGAAGAGCCCCACATATTCAAAGCAGAAGTGGAAGAAGCCATCAGACACATGAAAAACTACAAAGCACCAGGACTAGATAAAATCACCAAGGAAGAATTGGAAGCATTAGAAGAACTTGGCATAAAACAATTACTAGATTGTTGAATGATATCTATAACAGTAACTATGTGTCCCATCAGACCTTTTACAATCAATTTTCATTGCCCTACCACAGAAACAAGGTGCAGTTGAATGTGAAGACCATCGAGCTATTAGTCTTATGAGCCATGTTACCAGAATCCTGCTTCGTATTGTTATGAGAAGAGTCAGGAGCAAAATAAAACCAGAAATCGCTGAAGAACAGTGCGGCTTCGTCGAAGGAAAAGGCACAAGTAACGCCATATATGTAACAAGAACATTGATGGAAAGATCAATGGAAGTAAAGATGGACGTATACTTATGCTTCATAGACTACTGTAAAGCATTTGATAAAGTAAGACACACAGAAATTATAAGAATGCTGGAAGACATCATCATAGATGGGAAAGATCTGAAACTTATCAAAAACATATATTGGCAGCAATCAGCATTCCAGAAAATGAGAAACATCTTGTGCAACAGATCCATATCAATGGAAACAAGATTCCGAGTACTTAAATGTTATATCGAGCCAATTTTGTTTTACGGATATGAAGCATGGTCCATGAATAAGAGAGTAGAGCGAGAAATGAAGGCCATGGAAATGTGGTTTATAAGAAGGATGTTGAAGGTACCATGGACAGCCAAGAAAACCAATGAAGAAGTCTTAAGAGAGGCTGGAGTTAAAAGATAATTATAGCAAAGATCAGAGGCATACAAGCGAGATTTATAGGATATTTCATAAGAAGAGGAAAATTAGAACACACTGTGGCAACTGGAACAATTGAAGAAGGAAGAGATAGAGGAAGACAGAGAGAGAAGTTACTGGATGGGCTGTCAGTGTGGCTAGGAAGAAAGTCACGGGTGGATCTCATAATCAAGTCTAAGGAAAGGGAATTGTGGAGAGAAATGATCGCCTACCCCATGCGGCATTGCACTTGAAATTGAACTTTATCAGACCTACAGTTTCTTGTACTTATTATGTCTTTCTGTCTGTCTGTAGTAAACTAATATCAAATGTTAGCGAAAGAGAGAAAGTAGAGAAACGAAGAGCGGAATATCATTACACTTACATTAGAGTTGCATATTGCTACAGTAAAGATTTACATAAATTGTAAGTCATTTTTCTCAGTTTACTAGCGTCGAATATTTTTCTTTTCTTTTACTTCTGCTTCCTTAACTTCTGTTGTCAATCTACCCATCACCTCTAATGCCAGTTTAATTATCACATCTAGAGTCAGTCTATGCATCTCTCTAGTGCCAGTTTAATTATCACATCTAGAGTCAGTCTATGCATATCTCTAGTGTCAGTTTACCCAATAGCTTTAGTGTCAGTTTACTCACAATCTCCAGTGCCACTCTACTCTTCACCTCGAGTGTCATTCTACTTATTACATCCATTGTCAGTTTGTATAAACGATGAAAAAGTAGGAACAGCTTTATTACTTAACAAACATAAAGTTGTGACGTTTTGAGTGGGCCTTAATCATACAAATACAAATAGGACGAAGAATTAGAGAGAGGAGATCAAGTATAAATTCACACGAATCCTAGGTTTAAAAAAATGAATAGAGCACTTAGATTGATACAACCAGAAACTTTTCCGAATTTCAATCAGAAATTCAATGTCAGTGGCATTCCAGTGTCAGTCCAGCCATCATTTCCAAAGCCTGTCAGATAAAACCAACAGACTCTGATCAGACATTTACCAGGTCTCAGCCCTCAAACATATTACGGGGACTACATTTTCTGACATTCAGATTACAATTTTGGAAACTGCTGAGGTTCAGAGTGCCAGATCCGAACCTACTCATGTTCTAAGACCACTAGAAGGACTGGAGACTTTTGCTCTGTTGTTTCATGTGGTAGCAGGCACGATGATCTAGATACTGATAGTGTGCTCTGTCTCCAGACAGTTACAGCTCTAAATGTAGAAAGACTGTGTAGTCAAGACATCCTTGATGCTGTCTACGAGTTCGCTAACGTCCTCATCTAGACTATGGGAGGTCTGAAAAAAAATTGCCGAAATCTGAATATGACAGTCTCCTGGAAGGAATTTTGTTTCTGTGCGGAGAATATTTCGAAATGGAGAAGTCTGGACTGACTGAAGAATAAACCATGTGGGCGTAAGAGAAAATAGCAATAGAGTAGCCAAAATATGGCTCATCACCTCAAGTGACAGTCTACTTACCATTGTCAGTCAACTCATCACCTCCAGTGTCAGTCTACTTACCAGCGTCAGTGCACTCATCACCTTTATTGTCAGCCTAGTTAACAGCGCCAGTGTATTGATCACCTCCAGTGTCAGTCTACTTACCAGCGTCAGTGCACTCATCACCTCTAGTGTCACCCTATTTAACAGCGTCAGTACACTCATCACCTCTAGTGTGAGCCTATTTAACAACGTCAGTGCACTCATCACCTGCAGTGTAAGTCTCCTTACTAGCGTCAGTGCACTCATCACCTTTATTGTCAGCCTAGTTAACAGCGCCAGTGTATTGATCACCTCCAGTGTCAGTCTACTTACCAGCGTCAGTGCACTCATCACCTCTAGTGTCACCCTATTTAACAGCGTCAGTACACTCATCACCTCTAGTGTGAGCCTATTTAACAGCGTCAGTGCACTCATCACCTGCAGTGTAAGTCTCCTTACTAGCGTCAGTGCACTCATCACCTCTAGTGTCAGCCTAGTTTACAGCGCCAGTGTATTGATCACCTCCAGTGTCAGTCTACTTACCAGCGTCAGTGCACTCATCACCTCTAGTGTCACCCTATTTAACAGCGTCAGTACACTCATCACCTCTAGTGTGAGCCTATTTAACAGCGTCAGTGCACTCATCACCTGCAGTGTAAGTCTCCTTACTAGCGTCAGTGCACTCATCACCTCTAGTGTCAGCCTAGTTTACAGCGTCAGTGCACTCATCACCTCTAGTTTCAGCCTAGTTAACAGCGTCAGTGCACTCATCACCTCTAGTGTCAGTCTACTTACCAGCGTCAGTGCACTCATCACTTCTAGTGTCAGTCTAAGAAGGAGACTTACCAAGAAGTAATAAACAGACATTAACTGCTATACTCTGCCAGAATAAATTTTGATTGAAAATGTTGATAGAAAGAGACTGAGCTGAAGTTACCCTATAATTTAAACATATGTTTTGGTTTAGAAATGAGCTGTTTTCCATTGTATTTATAATACGTAAATATCACTTAAAGCAACGATTCGTATGTGTGCATGTAACTTGTCTGCACTTACAGTGGTGTTTTGGAGTGAAAAAGTTAATATTGTTAATTTCAGTTTTTCGTGCCATGATTGTAAATTGATTAGCATACCAAGATTGTATGTTGTTTAACATTCCATGATTTTTGTGAGTGGATTTCTTGACAGACCATATTCAAAGTTAATGTACGGCGGGTGATTTCTTCATTCATTTGCAAGTTTTTAACATTTACAAAATGACTTAAGAGACACAGAGAATAGAAACTGCGTGGATAGTGTACTTTAGCTCTTTATTAAGATCGGGAAAACACTTTTTGACAAGATGACGTAAGAGATCTGTCAACCTGACACAGTCTTGACATGTGTTATAGCGGGAATTCCCGAAGCTACACAGAAAACGATTACACCGGAAGTTAAATATTCCACAAAAGAAAATATTTATAGGCAAACATAAACAACCAACTTTATCCGACCTACAGTTTCTTCCACTTATTCTGTCTGTCTATCTATCTGTAGTCAATTAATATAAAATATTAGCGAAAGAGAAAAAGTGGAGAAATGAAGAGCAGAATGTCAGATTGATTTACATTACACTTACATAAGCGTTACATATGGTTACACTAACGTTTAACATAATATGTAAGCACTTTTTCTCAGTTTAAAAGTGTCCATTAAAATTTCCTTATTGTCCTTACATCCGCTTACTTATTTTGTATAAAACCTCCAGTGTAAGCCTACTGATCAACTCTATTGTCAGTTTATTCATCACCTCCAGTGTAAGTCTACTGATCACCTCTATTGTCAGTTTATTCATCATCTCCAGTGTAAATCTACTGATCACCTCTATTGTCAGTTTATTCATATACTTCAGTGTAAATCTACTGATCACCTGATATTGTCAGTTTATTCATCACCTCCAGTGTTAGTCTACTGATCACCTCTATTGTCAGTTTATTCATATACTCCAGTGTAAATCTACTGATCACCTGATATTGTCAGTTTATTCATCACCTCCAGTGTTAGTCTACTGATAAACCTCTATTGTCCGTTTATTCATCTACTCCAGTGTAAGTCTACTGATCACCTCTATTGTCAGTTTATTCATCTCCTCCAGTGTAAGTCTACTGATCACCTCTATTGTCAGTTTATTCATCACCTCCAGTGTAAGTCTACTGATCATCTCTATTGTCAGTTTATTCATCACCACCAGTGTAGGTCTACTGATCACCTCTATTGTCAGTTTATTCATCATCTCCAGTATTAGGCAACTGATCATATCCATTTTGCGTTTATACATCACCTCCAGTGTAAGTCTACTGATCACCTCTATTGTCAGTTTATTCATCACCTCCAGTGCAGTTCTACTGATCATCTCTATTATCAGTTTATTCATCACCTACAGTGTAAGTCTGCTGATCACCTCTATTGTCAGTTTATTCATCATCTCCAGTGTAAGTCTACTGATCACCTGAATTGTCAGTTTATTCATCTACTCCAGTGTAAGTATACTGATCGCCTTTATTGTCAGTTTATTCATCACCTCCAGTGTAAGTCTACTGATCATTTCTATTGTCAGTTTATTCATTACCCCCAGTGTAGGTCTACTGATCACCTCTATTGTCAGTTTATTCATCATCTCCAGTGTTAGTCTACTGATCACCTGAATTGTCAGTTTATTCATCACCTCCAGTGTAAGTATACTGATCATTTCTATTGTCAGTTTATTCATTACCCCCAGTGTAGGTCTACTGATCACCTCTATTGTCAGTTTATTCATCATCTCCAGTGTTAGTCTACTGATCACCTGAATTGTAAGTTTATTCATCACCTCCAGTGTAAGTATACTGATCATTTCTATTGTCAGTTTATTCATTACCCCCAGTGTAGGTCTGCTGATCACTTCTATTGTCAGTTTATTCATCACCTCCGGTGTAGGTCTACTGATCACCTCTATTATCAGTTTATTCATCATCTCCATTATAAGTCTACTGATCACCTCTATTGTCAGTTTATTTATCACCTCCTGTTATCCAGTGTAAGTATAATGATCATCTCTATTGTAATTTTATTCATCACCTCCAGTGTATGTCTACTGATCACCTCTGTTGTCAGTTTCTTCAACTCACCGAGTGTTAATCTACTGATCACCTCTATTGTCAGTTTATTCATATCACCCAGAGTTAATCTACTAATCACCTTTATTGTCAGTTTATTCATCACTTCCAGTGTAAGTGTACTGATCACCTCTATTGTCAGTTTATTCATCACATCCAGTGTTAGTCTACTGAACACATCTATTTTCAGTTTATTCATCACCTCCATTGCAAGTATACTGATATCCTCTATTGTCAGTTTATTTATCACCTGCAGAGTAAGTCTACTGGTCACCTCTATTGTCGGTTTATTCATCACCTCCAGTGTAAGAATTCTGGTCTCCTGTATTTCCAGTTTATTTATAACCTCTAGTGTAAGTCTAATGATCACCTCTATTGTCAGTTTATTCATCACCTCCAATGTAAGTCTACTGATCACCTCTGTTATCAGTTTATTCATCACATCCTGTGTTAGTCTACTGACAATCTCTATTGTCAATTTATTCATCACCTCCAGTGTTATTGTCCTGATCATCATTATTGTCATTTTATTCATCAACTCCATTGTAAGTTTACTGATCACCTCTAGTGTCAGTTTAATTATCACCTCTTGCGTAAGTCTACTGATCACCTCTATTGTCAGTTTATTTATTACCTCCAGTGTTAGTCTACTGATCACCTCTATTGTCAATTTATTCATCACCTCCAGTGTAAGTCTACTGATCACCTTTATTGACAGTTTATTGATCACCTCCAGTGTAAGTCCACTGATCACCTCTATTGTCAGGTTATTCATCACCTCCAGTGTTAGTCTACTGATCACCTCTATTGTCAAGTTATTCATCACCTCCATGTTAATCTACTGATCATCTCTATTGTCAGTTTATTCATCACCTCCAGTGTAATTCTACTGATCACCTCCATTGTAAGTTTATTTATTACCTCTAGTTCAAGTCTACTGATCACCTCTATTGTCAGTTTATTCATCACCTACATTGTAAGAATACTGATCACCTCTATTGTCAGTTTATTCATCACCTACATTGTAAGAATACTGATCACCTCTATTGTCAGTTTATTCATCACCTCCAGATTAAGTCTCCTGATAACCTCTATTCTCAGATTATCCATCACCTCCAGTGTAAGTCTACTGTTAACCTCTGTTGTCAGTGTATTCATCACTTCCAGTGTAAGTCTACTGATCACCTCTACTGTCCGTTTATTTATCACCTCCAGTGTAAGTCTACTGATAACCTCAATTGTCAGGTTATTCATCACCTCCAGTGTAAGTCTACTGATAACCTCAATTGTCAGGTTATTCATCACCTCCAGATTAAGTCTCCTGATAACCTCTATTGTCAGGTTATTCATCACCTCCAGTGTAAGTCTACTGTTAACCTCTGTTTTCAGTGTATTCATCACCTCCAGTGTAAGTCTACTGATCACCTCTTTTGTCCGTTTATTTATCACCTCCAGTGTTAGTCTACTGATCAACTTCTGTCAGTTTATTTATCACCTGCAGAGTAAGTCTACTGGTCACCTCTATTGTCGGTTTATTCATCACCTCCAGTGTAAGAATTCTGGTCTCCTGTATTTCCAGTTTATTTATAACCTCTAGTGTAAGTCTAATGATCACCTCTATTGTCAGTTTATTCATCACCTCCAATGTAAGTCTACTGATCACCTCTGTTATCAGTTTATTCATCACATCCTGTGTTAGTCTACTGACAATCTCTATTGTCAATTTATTCATCACCTCCAGTGTTATTGTCCTGATCATCATTATTGTCATTTTATTCATCAACTCCATTGTAAGTTTACTGATCACCTCTAGTGTCAGTTTAATTATCACCTCTTGCGTAAGTCTACTGATCACCTCTATTGTCAGTTTATTTATTACCTCCAGTGTTAGTCTACTGATCACCTCTATTGTCAATTTATTCATCACCTCCAGTGTAAGTCTACTGATCACCTTTATTGACAGTTTATTGATCACCTCCAGTGTAAGTCCACTGATCACCTCTATTGTCAGGTTATTCATCACCTCCAGTGTTAGTCTACTGATCACCTCTATTGTCAAGTTATTCATCACCTCCATGTTAATCTACTGATCATCTCTATTGTCAGTTTATTCATCACCTCCAGTGTAATTCTACTGATCACCTCCATTGTAAGTTTATTTATTACCTCTAGTTCAAGTCTACTGATCACCTCTATTGTCAGTTTATTCATCACCTACATTGTAAGAATACTGATCACCTCTATTGTCAGTTTATTCATCACCTACATTGTAAGAATACTGATCACCTCTATTGTCA
This sequence comes from Achatina immaculata, assembly GCA_009760885.1. Classification (NCBI taxonomy): domain Eukaryota; kingdom Metazoa; phylum Mollusca; class Gastropoda; order Stylommatophora; family Achatinidae; genus Lissachatina; species Lissachatina immaculata. Next base: position 54,885,868 of record CM019693.1, read on the forward strand.
GTTTATTCATCACCTCCAGATTAAGTCTCCTGATAACCTCTATTCTCAGATTATCCATCACCTCCAGTGTAAGTCTACTGTTAACCTCTGTTGTCAGTGTATTCATCACTTCCAGTGTAAGTCTACTGATCACCTCTACTGTCCGTTTATTTATCACCTCCAGTGTAAGTCTACTGATAACCTCAATTGTCAGGTTATTCATCACCTCCAGTGTAAGTCTACTGATAACCTCAATTGTCAGGTTATTCATCACCTCCAGATTAAGTCTCCTGATAACCTCTATTGTCAGGTTATTCATCACCTCCAGTGTAAGTCTACTGTTAACCTCTGTTTTCAGTGTATTCATCACCTCCAGTGTAAGTCTACTGATCACCTCTTTTGTCCGTTTATTTATCACCTCCAGTGTTAGTCTACTGATCAACTTCTGTCAGTTTATTTATCACTTCCAGTGTAAGTCTACTGATCACATCTATTGTCAGTTTATTTATCACCTCAGTGTAAGTCTAGTGATCACCTCTATTGTCAGTTTATTCATCACCTCCAGTGTGAGTCTATGATCACCTCTATTGTAGTTTATTTATCACCTCCAGTGTAAGTCTACTGATCTCCTCTATTGTCAGTTTATTTATCTCACCCAGTGTTATTCTACTGATCAACTGTCACTTTATTCTTCAACTTCACTCTCAATCCACCCATCACCTGTCACTGTATTCTTCACCTTCACTCTCAGTCTACTCATCACCTGTCACTGTATTCTTCAACTTCACTCTCAATCTACCCATCACCTGTCACTGTATTCTTCAACTTCACTCTCAATCTACCCATCACCTGTCACTGTATTCTTCAACTTCACTCTCAATCTACCCATCACCTGTCACTGTATTCTTCAACTTCACTCTCAATCTACCCATCACCTGTCACTGTATTCTTCACCTTCACTCTCAGTCTACTCATCACCTGTCACTGTATTCTTCACCTTCACTCTCAGTTTACTCATCACCTGTCACTGTACTCTTCACTACACACTATTTTCACGTGGTTTCTGAGATCAAAAGTCACTGGAAATCACCCTGTAAGCCCGAATATAAAAACAAACAACGAGGGGCGTTAAGTTTACCTGACTCTTACAGGGTAGCGCCCCCTTGGCAGACATGGTCTGTTACAAGTTTCCATCATGGAGTGAAATATTCGTCTTTTTCAATTTTATTGTTCATAAATGTATTTATTGTTTGTATGAAAATTCTAATAGATCAGAACTTTTGTTTTTAGAGCTTCATCAATATAAACTTCACATATCACATCATTTTATATTCTTCTATATAACCACCACAACGCCTTATTTGTGTGCGTTAAGAGGTAATAAATTATAACGTATATTTTTTATTTTTAATAGCAATATAATTTTAGTATATGACAATTTTATTTTCGTAAGCATATCAAACATTTTGATTTTCATCACCATAAACAGAGTACAGCATACATTTTATTTCTCGTCGACACAAAATATAATAGTATAATAAGTATAATAAAGATGTTGCTTCCCTTCAACGTACGAGTAAGCAGAATATATTAAATAATTTTAGAATAATAATAACACTTTTTTCTGCTGAAACTACAGAAGCATATACTTCATGTCAGGTCCTAACAAAAGATCAAATCATCATCTTGTGCCGTTAATTTGACTGTAATGGATCTCCCGCCTGCTCTGTCTCTTATTTGCGCACACATCCGAGCTAAGTTGTTTCCTGTCTCTTGTTGTTGTTGTTGTTGTTGTTGTTGTTGTTGTTGTTGTTCATGAACTAAATATAAATATGTCGTTCTCTTGCTTGTCTGTTTCAACTTCTCCCAGGTTATTATTTTTTTTTCTTGTATTACCCGGTCATGGCAACATATGCCTGTGAGACCTGGAAACTTAAAAATCAGCTGAGAAACACATAAATGACTTTGAATGTAAATGCTACAGAAGAGTTCTTCAAATATCATGGACACAAGAAAGAACAAACTTAACCATACTACTAGAACTTAATATTTAAGCAGGTTGGCCACTAAAGAAGATTAAACAGAGAAAACTTAGGTATTATGGACATAGTAAACGTCATGATAATTTGGAAAAGACAGTCTTGGAAGGGTACATAATGGGAAAAAGAAAGAGAGGAAGACCAAGGTGAAGATGGTTGCAAGACATGGTTAATGATATTGAAGCATCAGCAGCAGGCCATCATGCTTACATACGAGACGGCTATAGGAGAGCTGTAAGGGAGTCAAATTTCTGCAAGGAGCATACAGTTGGCTGACTGATTACGCCCCTTGATATTGCCAGTAAGTTGTAGCTGTTTTATGGTTACATTTGTTATTGATATTCTTTCCAGGTAGTGTTAATTTAGTTCATTTTTGTTTTGTCTTTTTTGCTCATAGAAATTTCCTCCTATTTTTAAAATATTCTCCCATTTCATTAACTTCAAATTTCTTTTCTCTTTTCTTATTTAATATCCATGCTTCTGTACCACAGAAGCATACAAACAGAATTTAATCATTCACAACTTTAATTACTCTGCTGTAAGTTTGGATGTAAGAACTTTTTTTCTGTTCTGTTGAAAGTGTATTTGGCAATTCCTGTTTTTCTGTTAATTTCTATTTCCCTTTCATTATCACTTGCCTCATGTGTCCTTGGTACAAGAAATGTGGTGCAGGAAGTTATCTGATGTATATTTGTCCTTGGTACAAGAAATGTGGTGCAGGAAGTTATCTGATGTATATTTGTCCTTGGTACAAGAAATGTGGTGCAGGAAGTTATCTGATGTATATGTGTCCTTGGTACAAGAAATGTGGTGCAGGAAGTTATCTGATGTATATGTGTCGCCTGTATCAACGATATACTTGTTTGCACTGAGCTGTGGTTTGATCCTGGTGAGTAATGTAATTTTCAGCTGTCAGCGTGTTCTACTTTACTCTGTGACTGTGCTACAACCAGCGCCAGACATTTTCTCATGTTCTCGTGAGGTTTCTCAATGCACAGTTTCCTTGCTTGTTCTTTTATAACAATGGTCGTACGATGATGCCACCACATGTTCTCTGATCACTATCTCCACGGCGATCATTCTACTTCTCATTCCTGATACCGTCCCTACCACAATCATTTTAGATATAACTTCTAACGCCACCTGTACAGCAGTCATTCTAGAAGTTTGTTCCATTGCACGTCCTAAATGCCTGACTTTATAATTATTTTCATCATTTTTAGAGATGTATCCTTCTTTAATGCTGGACTCAAGGCTAATGTAAGTTCAGTCATGTTTAAGACCTGTTTTCTAACTGAACACAGTGTAGTAGCTGGTCCTATTTCAACATTATTTATGACTGTATGATACTTTCTTCTTCCTGCTATGTCCACAGCCTCTCAATCATTTGCTCTGTCTGAAAACTAGACCAAGGAAAGTCAACATTTTTGATGTTTGATAATTTCACCGCAACAAAGTAGCTTTATCAAAGGTTTTAGATTCTTTCTTTCTATTTGCTGTTTTCCTTGCACTGTTCGTGATGCCACTCAGCTCCTGTAACATTGTTGTATCTCCACATATAGGGTCTTGAACTAGTGATATTTTTAAAGCTAGAAGAACTGTCTCAATATTTTCCTGATTGCTGTTGAGTGATCCTTTACTTCCCTCCATCTAAACAGACTTTCACGTGTAGGCGGGAGGTAATATGCATATCTGATAATAAAGCTAAGTCTCAGGGACGCTATGTTCCAAATATCGTTCAAAGTTAACAGTCTTTGCAGTTCCCCAAACTTAAGTTAACCACGGCCACATTTATGAAGTGTCAAGAAACGTGGTACTGAAAGTGGGCTTGACCATTAACTAAGATAAGACAGGTATATGAAGATAACAAGAGACCAAAAACAGAATGATCAAGTTTATATAAATACTGGAGATATGACCATCAGGAAAACAGAAACATAAAAATATCTAGGCAAAATGTTCAACAATCACAATATAGTAAGCGAAGAAATTAAAAGTAGAGTACAGACAGGGAATAACATATATGTTACCTAACAACGCCTGTTAAAATCCAAAATCCTCTCCCAAAACACGAAGATAACAATCTACACAACACACAACTATAATAAGAACAGCCGTCTTGTATGAAGCACAATTTCGGATTACAACAAAGAAAGGTGAAGAACAAATGCAAGTCTTTGAAAACATAGGGGTCACACATATGAGTATAATAAGCAAGTAAATATAACATAGAAGTCACATATAAGTTTGGATGCAAGAACTTTTTTTCTGTTCTGTTGAAAGTGTATTTGGCAATTCCTGTTTTTCTGTTAATTTCTATTTCCCTTTCATTATCACTTGCCCTCATGTGTCCTTGGTATAAGAAATGTGGTGCAGGAAGTTATCTGATGTATATGTGTCCTTGGTACAAGAAATGTGGTGCAGGAAGTTATCTGATGTATATGTGTCCTTGGTACAAGAAATGTGGTGCAGGAAGTTATCTGATGTATATGTGTCCTTGGTACAAGAAATGTGGTGCAGGAAGTTATCTGATGTATATGTGTAGCCTGTATCAACGATATACTTGTTTGCATTGAGCTGTGGCTGGATCCTGGTGAGTAATTGTCAGCTGTCAGCGTGTTCTACTTTACTCTACAACCAGCGCCAGACATTTTCTCATGTTCTCGTGAGGTTTTTCAATGCACAGTTTCCTTGCTTGTTCTTTTATAACAATGGTCGTACGATGATGCCACCACATGTTCTCTGATCACTATCTCCACGGCGATCATTCTACTTCTCATTCCTGATACCGTCCCTACCACAATCATTTTAGATATAACTTCTAACGCCACCTGTACAGCAGTCATTCTAGAAGTTTGTTCCATTGCACGTCCTAAATGCATAACTTTATAATTATTTTCATCATTTTTAGAGATGTATCCTTCTTTAATGCTGGACTCAAGGCTAATGTAAGTTCAGTCATGTTTAAGACCTGTTTTCTAACTGAACACAGTGTAGTAGCTGGTCCTATTTCAACATTATTTATGACTGTATGATACTTTCTTCTTCCTGCTATGTCCACAGCCTCTCAATCATTTGCTCTGTCTGAAAACTAGACCAAGGAAAGTCAACATTTTTGATGTTTGATAATTTCACCGCAACAAAGTAGCTTTATCAAAGGTTTTAGATTCTTTCTTTCTATTTGCTGTTTTCCTTGCACTGTTCGTGATGCCACTCAGCTCCTGTAACATTGTTGTATCTCCACGTATAGGGTCTTGAACTAGTGATATTTTTAAAGCTAGAAGAACTGTCTCAATATTTTCCTGATTGCTGTTGAGTGATCCTTTACTTCCCTCCATCTAAACAGACTTTCACGTGTAGGCGGGAGGTAATATGCATATCTGATAATAAAGCTAAGTCTCAGGGACGCTATGTTCCAAATATCGTTCAAAGTTAACAGTCTTTGCAGTTCCCCAAACTTAAGTTAACCACGGCCACATTTATGAAGTGTCAAGAAACGTGGTACTGAAAGTGGGCTTGACCATTAACTAAGATAAGACAGGGTATATGAAGATAACAAGAGACCAAAAACAGAATGATCAAGTTTATATAAATACTGGAGATATGACCATCAGGAAAACAGAAACATAAAAATATCTAGGCAAAATGTTCAACAATCACAATATAGTAAGCGAAGAAATTAAAAGTAGAGTACAGACAGGGAATAACATATATTTTACCTAACAACGCCTGTTAAAATCCAAAATCCTCTCCCAAAACACGAAGATAACAATCTACACAACAACACACAACTATAATAAGAACAGCCGTCTTGTATGAAGCACAATTTCGGATTACAACAAAGAAAGGTGAAGAACAAATGCAAGTCTTTGAAAACATAGGGGTCACACATATGAGTATAATAAGCAAGTAAATATAACATAGAAGTCACATATAAGTGTATTTGGCAATTCCTGTTTTTCTGTTAATTTCTATTTCCCTTTCATTATCACTTGCCTCATGTGTCCTTGGTACAAGAAATGTGGTGCAGGAAGTTATCTGATGTATATGTGTCCTTGGTACAAGAAATGTGGTGCAGGAAGTTATCTGATGTATATGTGTCCTTGGTACAAGAAATGTGGTGCAGGAAGTTATCTGATGTATATGTGTCCTTGGTACAAGAAATGTGGTGCAGGAAGTTATCTGATGTATATGTGTCCTTGGTACAAGAAATGTGGTGCAGGAAGTTATCTGATGTATACGTGTCCTTGGTACAAGAAATGTGGTGCAGGAAGTTATCTGATGTATATGTGTCCTTGGTACAAGAAATGTGGTGCAGGAAGTTATCTGATGTATATGTGTCCTTGGTACAAGAAATGTGGTGCAGGAAGTTATCTGATGTATACGTGTCATTGGTACAAGAAATGTGGTGCAGGAAGTTATCTGATATATACGTGTCCTTGGTACAAGAAATGTGGTGCAGGAAGTTATCTGACGTATATGTGTAGCCTGTATCAACGATATACTTGTTTGCATTGAGCTGTGGCTTGATCCTGGTGAGTAATGTTCAGCTGTCAGCGTGTTCTACTTTACTCTGTGACTGTGCTACAACCAGCGCCAGACATTTTCTCATGTTCTCGTGAGGTTTCTCAATGCACAGTTTCCTTGCTTGTTCTTTTATAACAATGGTCGTACGATGATGCCACCACAGGTTCTCTGATCGCTATCTCCACGGCAGTCATTCTACTTCTCATTCCTGATACCGTCCCTACCACAATCATTTTAGATATAACTTCTAACGCCACCTCTACAGCAGTTATTCTAGAAGTTTGTTCCATTGCACGTCCTAAATGCCTGACCTTATAATTATTTTCATTATTTTTAGAGATGTATCGTTCTTTAATGTTGGACTTAAGGCTAATGTAAGTTCAGTCATGTTCAAGACCTGTTTTCTAACTGAACACAGTGAACACTAAGCTGGTCCTATTTCAACATTATTTATGACTGTATGATACTTTCTTCTTCCTGCTATGTCCACAGCCTCTCAGTCATTTGCTCTGTCTGAAAACTAGACCAAGGAAAGTCAACATCTTTGATGTTTGATAATTTCACAGCAGCAAAGTAGCTTTATCAAGGGTTTTAGATTCTTTCTTTCTATTTGCTGTTTTCCTTGCACTGTTCGTGATACCACTCAGCTCCTGAGTTGTATCTCCACTTATAGGGTCTTGAACTAGTGATATTTTTAACGCTAGAAGAACTGTTCCAATATCTTCCTGATTACTTTTGAGTGACCCTTTACTTCGCTCCATCTAAACAAATTTTCACGTGTAGGCTGGAGGTAATAAGCAAATATGATAATAAAGCTATGTCTCAGGGACGCTATGTTCCAAATATCGTTCAAAGTTAACAATTTTTGCAGTTCCCCAAACTTAAGTTAACCACGGCCACATTTATCAAGTGTCAAGAAACGTGGCACTGAAAGTGGGCTTGACCATTAACTAAGATAAGACAGAGTATATGAAGATAACAAGAGACCAGAAGCAGAATGATCAAGTTTATATAAATACTGGAGATATGACCATCAGGAAAACAGAAACATAAAAATATCCAGGCAAAATGTTCAACAATCACAATATAGTAAGCGAAGAAATTAAAAGTAGAGTACAGACAGGGAATAACATATATTTTACCTAACAACGCCTGTTAAAATCCAAAATCCTCTCCCAAAACACGAAGATAACAATCTACACAACAACACACAACTATAATAAGAACAGCCGTCTTGTATGAAGCAGAATTTCGGATTACAACAAAGAAAGGTGAAGAACAAATGCAAGTCTGTGAAAACATAGGGGTCACACATATGAGTATAATAAGTAAGTAAATATAACATAGAAGTCACATATAAGTGTATAATAAGCAACCAAATATTAACATAAGGGCCACACATATGTGTATAATAAGAATGCAAATATAACATATTAGTCACACATATGAGTATAATAAACAGGGAAATATAACATAGGGGTCACATATATGAGTATAATAAACAGGGAAATATAACATAGGGGTCACACACATGAGTATAATAAACAGGGAAATATAACATAGGGGTCACACATATGAGTATAATAACAGGGAAATATAACATAGGGGTCACACATATGATATAATAAACAGGGAAATATAACATAGGGGTAACACATATGCGTATAATAAACAGGGAAATATAACATAGGGGTCACACATATGAGTATAACAGACAGGGAAATATAACATAGGGGTCACACATATGCGTATAATAAACAGGGAAATATAACATAGGGGTCACACATATGAGTATAACAGACAGGGAAATATAACATAGGGGTCACACATATGAGTATAATAACAGGGAAATATAACATAGGTGTCACACATATGAGTATATAAACAGGGAAATATAACATAGGGGTCACACATGAGTATAATAGACAGGGAAATATAACATAGGGGTCACACATATGAGTATAATAGACAGGGAAATATAACATAGGGGTCACACATATGCGTATAATAAACAGGGAAATATAACATAAGGGTCACACACATGCGTATAATAAACAGGGAAATATAACATAAGGGTCACACATATGAGTATAATAAACAGGGAAATATAACATAAGGGTCACACACATGCGTATAATAAACAGGGAAATATAACATAAGGGTCACACATATGCGTATAATAAACAGGTAAATATAACATAGGGGTCACACACATGCGTATTATAAGCAGGGAAATATAACATTGGGGTCACACACATGCGTATTATAAACAGGGAAATATAACATATTAGTCACACACATGCGTATAATAAACAGGGAAATATAACATAGGGGTCACACATATGAGTATAATAAACAGGGAAATATAACATAGGGGTCACACATATGAGTATAATGAGCAGGTAAATACAACATGCAAGTCATAATTTCCAGAGCAGTGACTGGATGTTTAGAGGTGAGTAGTTCAGTACATTGTTTATTTGAGTCCCTGGGCCAAAGTTTACATTTGGTTGTAGTAAGCAGAGTTCTGAAACATATCATATGACTTTCAGTACCAAACATCTCTTGAGTGAAATGTTTCTATATTCAGCAGAGACACTTAACACATACTATTTTTAAATGAATATATGCAAATTATTAAACGTCATGATAATTTAGAGAAGACCGTCTTGGAAGGATACATAATGGGAAAAAGAAAGAGAGGAAGACCAAAACGAAGATGGCTGCAAGACATCGTTGACGATCTGAAAATGGATGCAGCAGCGGCAGGCCATCTTCCTCACAACCGAGAGGCCTAAAGGAGTGCTGTTTGGGAGGAAAAGTTCCGCAAGGGACATGCAAATGAATGAATGAATGAACATGCAAATATTTGATTTATGTTTAAGAACGTCTTTCAACAACAACGTAAAACTGTTGTTAGAAGGGAATTATGACAATTTTCAACAGTGAACGATTTAAAAAAATATTTTAGTTCTTATTCATTTTTCTTTCATTCTGTAGTGTTTCTTTTTTGAAGAGAAGGGTAAGTTATGAATATCTGTCTCCAGCCTTAGTGTAAAATATATCCAGACGTAGTGTAAAATGTCTCCAGCCTTAATATAAAGTGTCTCCAGCCTTAGTGTAAAATGTCTCCAGCCTTAGTGTAAATTATCTCCAGACTTAGTGTAAAATGTCTCCAGCCTTAGTGGAAAGTGTCTCCAGACTTAATGTAAAATGTCTTAGTGTAAAATGTCTCCAGCCTTAGTGGAAAGTGTCTCCAGACTTAGTGTAAAATGTCTTAGTGTAAAGTGTCTCCAGCCTTAGTGTAAAGTGTCTCCAGCCTTGGTGTAAAGTGTCTCCAGCCTTAGTGTAAAGTGTCTCCAGCCTTGGTGTAAAGTGTCTCCAGCCTTGGTGTAAAGTGTCTCCAGCCTTAGTGTAAAATGTCTCCAGCCTTAGTGGAAAGTGTCTCCAGACTTAGTGTAAAATGTCTTAGTGTAAAATGTCTCCAGCCTTAGTGTAAAGTGTCTCCAGACTTAATGTAAAATGTCTTAGTGTAAAGTGTCTCCAGACTTAATGTAAAATGTCTTAGTGTAAAGTGTCTCCAGCCTTAGTGTAAAATATATCCAGACGTAGTGTAAAATGTCTCCAGCCTTAGTGTAAAATGTCTCCAGCCTTAATATAAAGTGTCTCCAGACTTAATGTAAAATGTCTTAGTGTAAAGTGTCTCCAGCCTTAATATAA